>JAGFMF010011417.1:5024654-5071674 GCA_019455555.1 Galemys pyrenaicus
TGCCTTCTGACTTACTTCGCTGAGCATAATCCCCTCCAGATCCATCCATGTGCCTATGAATGAATCTAGTTTTTCATTTCTGATTGCTGAGTAGTATTCTGTCGTGTCTATGTACCACAGCTTCTCGATCCACTCATCTGTTTTTGGGCATTTAGGTTGTTTCCAGGTCTTACCTATTGTAAAGAGTGCTGGTTCATTCTGACTTAATTCCAGTGGGCCTCTAGTTGTCCTTATGTATCTGAATATTTTTTCAAGACTTTAAAATGTACATTTTTCCTGACTGCTGACATACCGTGATTTTACTATTTTTTCCTTTATTGTTTCTGTTTTGCCCTTTGCTTGGTTGATTTTATATACCTATTCTTTCCCTTTAAATTTTTTCCTTACTTATTTGGAATTCATATATCTATTTCTGTTCTTCTGTGGTTACACTTGTATTTATAGTAAATCTAACAAATCTGCCAACAGCTGTAATAGCCACAATATCAGCTATCATATCTGAATCTTTCTCTTGTATACAAATAAAAATTTTCTTATACTCCCCACTACTCTCTCTGGCAGACTCCACTGTAAGGAACAAACATCTGGGATTTTAGTTCCCATGGGTTATTTTATACATTTTAAAAACACCAAACATCAACAGTTGTTTAAACTTAACTACAACTTTTAGTGTTTTTTTTTAAACTAGCTTTCTTGTTTTTGTTTTGTTTTGTTTTTCACTTATTATATTGGGTTATCCTCTCTTAAGCTTTTCCTGGGTATTTTTGAGTGGCAAAACTTCCAAGCTTTTGCAGTTCCAAAAATATTGATTTTTGTTCCCCTATTTGAATGGTACAGAATCTGGGTTTAAAAAGACAGCATTTTAATTTCCTTTTAGAATATGGTATTGATATTGAGAAATGAGATGTGTGTTTCATCCCCATATTTTTGTAAGCCACTATTTTCTCTTTGGAATTGTTAAGATTTTTCTTTATGTATACTTTCTGATATGTCAGCATGTTGAAGGAGGCAACCTTTCAAAACTCTTTTGGTAAAAGGCAAATCCTTCCATTCTGAAGGATTACATTTTTATTCAGCTGTAAATAAGATTCTTCAATTTTTAAAATTTTTTTGGTTTATTCCTCTTCCCGAGAACTCTTCTCCATGTCCTTAAAGATCCCTTTATGCTTCCTATTTTTTAAATTTTATATATTTTTACATTATTTTTCATTTTTGTACAGTGTATATTTCTCGTCCCGTGAAAGTCCTATGACCAGTTCACCCGTGCACCATCACCATAGCCCCTGTGCTCTTCCTCCCATTTTGTACCTTCTACCTCCCCACCCCCTAGGAAATGTCTCTGATTTATAGTTGTCTGTTGATTTTGATTTTTAATTTATTGTAATTAATTTTTTTCCTTAGTCTCTTACTTGTTTCCTCTACGTTCCTCCTGTAAGTGAAACCATCCTATATTTTCCCTTTTCTTTCTGGCTTATTTCACTGAGCATAATCCTTTCTGGCTCCAGCCATGTTGCTGTGAATTGCATGAGTTTATCTTTTTTGATTGCTGCTTCCTATTTCTTTTTACTTATGATGTTTTCTTATTTTTTAATTTTTTTTAGATTTATTTATTTATGCATACAAGCAAGGGGGTACAGGCCAGAGGTGCGGGGGGTGAGAGAATCCACCAGACAGAGTGGGGAACAGCACAGGCAGATCAACTGAATACACTGCTGAGGGGAGCAGCGGGCGAGGCAGGAGAGGTCTGCCGCGCCATGTGGGCCACCCCCCCAGCCGGGTGCAGGGATCGAACTCGTGCTGCAGTGGCTGCGGTCTGCTTCACAGTGCATTGCTTAACCCACTGTGCCACCAGGGAGAGCCCTCTTATGATGTTTTCTAGGAGAACCCTTAGCTTGTTTCTTCACCATGCTAAGTTACTCGGCTATAGCCATTATATTGTTTTAGTTTTATTTTATTTTGAAGATCACATTCTCTTTGTCCAAAGGTCTAGTTGTTCCTATTTAAATATTTACTATTTTGTCAAGTAACCCTAAGGACAGTGATATAATGCAAAATTTTCATTTTTGTTCTACTCAGTATGTGTCTTTCTTTGTGAAGTTTCTTCTCCACTTTTGATGGGTGCTGTCTTGACTGTGTTCATGTGACTGTGAGGGAAGACCGTGTCGTGCTATTGAGTGTGAAGTGCCAGATGGGGTTTGACTTTGGGCATATGTATCTCCCACCCCCTAGTGTCTCTGGAGTTTGATGCCCACACAAGTTGCTCTTCAGTGCAACAAATACCAGCAAGGAGCACTGTCAACATGAGTAGGTGGAGATGTGGGGCAGTAGTGGAAGGACTGACAGCCTCCCTGACTCGATGCACATTTGTCAAGTCACCCTAGAAACTGTGCTCCCAGTTTCTTGGATTCCTCTTTTTATGACTTGATCTTCAACAAGCATGCATTTTGGACATTTGTTTTACTTTTTTCATAAATGTAATCCCATCTGCTTTCTATTGTTTAAAGAATCATCCAGTTTTCTGGCCCACTGTTACAACACTTGTTTTTCTGTGCTCTTGTGAGCTTTCTCATTTTTTTCCCCCCTCAGGTTTCTTGTCTTTTCATAAAATTTGGGTGAGGCTTAAAGGTAACAAACCCCTGTGACTTGGGCTTATCTTCTTGCTTAGGTCTCAGTGTCATCTGTTTGAGATGGTATTCCCCTAAGGAGCACAGGCTTAGGTATTCTGATTCTTTGAAGGTAGATAGGTCTTTCACTGCTCCATTCATGGGCATTCACTGAGTACCTATTCCATAGACACCTGCCTGAGATGGTGCTATAAGAATGGGTGAGATGTAGGCCTGATTGGTTTTTACTTTGAAACATGCTACATGATACATAAAAAAGTGTCATGTAAAAAAGTGATGCAGCAATTGAAACTTTTACTAGGGAGGGTGAAGGCAACTATATCATAGAGAAGATGACCTTTGACTTGCTTTTTCAGTGATAAGTAGAAGTTTGCAGTCAGAGTTGGGTGTGCAGTGGCATTGCAGGTGGGACTGAATAGTTGAACAATGTTACAGAGGTGTTGAAGTATGTGCATTTAATAAATGTGATCTTTTGTACTCATCTCAGATATTTGAAAAGGGGATGAGAAAAGCCACTTGGTATAGGTCTCTGAAGGAAATACGTATCAGGCGCTAATGTCTCTTTGGAATTTCTTCTGGATGGACCCACAATTTCCCAAGTGTAGGTGATACTGAATCATTTATGCTGTGAGTCCCAATAACTCTTAATTCCCCAGGAAGGACCTTAATGGAGGTGTCCTAACAGTATGTGGAGGAAGTGGCTTTTGCACAGCATCTCATCGTAGCCCCTACAAGCATTATTGAACATGGCTTTTGTGGCTTCTGTCTATGGCAGACAGTGCAGGCTCCCTCAGCCTACATGACAGGCTTCAGGTTTCAGGTTTAGCAGCTACATACCATGCTCTGATCCAGGCCCTGGTCATTCAGACACTGTCAGTTAGCAGAAAATAAAAGTTGATTTACTGGTCAATCAATGTATAATATCATGCAAATTAGATAGATGCTAAAATCTTCATCAGACTTAGATGAAAAGGAATGAAGCCATGAGCACGTATACATGACCCAAAATAGAAAAACCCTCAACACACTCCTGGGTGTAATAACAGAAAGCTTTAGGACTTTTAGTCACACATGGGTTTTCACATAAAGTATTACACTGGCTCCTCAAAAACTGTATGAATACAATTCTATTATTATCCTCACCTTACACCCAAAGAAACTGACAATTTTAGTAACTTGTTCAAGGTCACACAGCTAGTAAATGGTGACCCTGGGCCACGAGCCCAAGCTTCTTTAACTATGCTCTTTGATTTTCACAAATATTCCTTGCAAGCAGACGTGTTCTGCCCGGGCACTCACACCCATGGGCGTGGGATTCTTAGTATGAGATGGTGGATTTTGAGATCATATTTGTGAATTTCATTAACCAAGAAACCTCTACATCCCTTGAAGAGAAAATGTCTTCAAGAGAAAGGTGAATAACGGGAAACTGTTAACTGATTCAATATGGGAATTTTGGTGTCAGTTGTAATGCATGTCCAGACTTCTTTCAAAGTAGGGGAAATTTTTCAAATGAAAAGAAAAACCTTGGCGATAGGGACACAAAGGATAAAAGGCAGCTGCATATCTCCTTCTCCCCTCCTGCCTCACTGTATCCCATCTCCCTTTAAGTCAAAAATAAACTAAATGGTGGGTGCAGAACTTAGCATCTTTTAGCATTCATTTAATGTCATCAGCTGCTCCTAGGTTTCCCTTACCTTTTTCTTTTGAAAGTGGACATATAAGAAGTGGGCCATTTTGTTGTCATAAATACGTTAGTATTTTTTTTTTTAATTTTAAGAAATGAGTAATTTAATGATAGTTGTAAATTTCATCTGTTACTCAATTCTCAATTAGTTATTTTGTGCTGACACTTTGTGTATGTTCATACACGGTTGCACAACTGTGTGTGTGACAGTGTGCGTGCACATTTTGGAAAACATCATTTATAGCTTTTAATGAGAATTTTTTAGAGGAACTATACAGGCTTAGTACTTTGCTTTCAAATGTGAGCAGCTGAAATTAGCTTCCTCTTACACCTTCTGGGAAGAAAACCCTGCAATGTGCATAATAACTCTCCCCCCATGAGGTGGGGGCTAGAATGGAAGTGGTTAATCCTCTTCACGGGGGATGAATTGGAAATTGAGCTTTGCAAACGAAGTCAGAGATAATTTTCCCATCTTCATTATTTATGGAAATCAGTTACTTTATTTTAATTATCCACTGTTTGTATCGTCCACGTAAAATGCCTTTCCTTTTATTTAAACTGCAAATAATTGCTAGTAAAATTATTCATTGGAAATTGGAATCCACATTTTTGATCTCCAGAAAGTCTATTAATAATGAATGAGGTTGTTATTTATTTGTTACAATTCCACAAATAGAAACTGAAGAAAGACCCTACATTCCTCACTTATTCCCCATGACTTTACTTTTATAAATTCACAGTAGGAGAAATGCAAGAATGTAGGAAAGCAACATAAAGATGAAAATGATTTCTTTCTAAAATTTCCTTCCCTCCATCCTTCCTTCTTTCAACCAATATGATGAGTTACTTTGTGGAAAACACTGTTAGGTGAAGCGAGAGAGTTTAGTGCTTTCTAAGATATAAACATTCATAAAATTCTTGACATTCACAAGGGCTACACCCCGAGACCTTCAAGAATCCCCATATTCATAAATCTTACTATAGTGTATAATTTCCTACATAAAATGCAATAAAATATAACTGAAAAATTTAAGTGACCCCTTTGGACCCTTAATGATTCTATAAATAAAGGACTCAAGTAATTTAAAAAGCCATTAAAATAAATTTTGCCATTAACATAAACTCTATACTATGCTATCTCTCACTTGAGTAATTTTTGCACTATTCAGAGATAGTGCTAAAATAGTTTCATGAATTGCTTATTCCAGTTTCTATACAGAATGTGTGGTTGAATCATTGATGTCTGAACAACTGAAGAATCTGTATCTACTTTAAATTTGTTTAAAGTAATCTATTTCATGACCGAAGTCATCACTTGATTGGATCGTCTCATTTTCTCATTAAGTTCATTACCAACAGTAGAAGTCAAATTTCTTTTTGGGAACTATTTTTCTATGGAGAGAACCAGCATTTTGCCACCTTATTAGCATGTATATGGAGATAAACACAGATTAACTTTGACAAGGAAGCCCAGTGCCTTGCCAGCTGCTCTCACAAGCATCTGCATCACTTTCAATACTAACCTTGGGTATTGGGTTCAAATGTAGGCTCAAGAAAAAATAAAGTATAATATCAATTATGAAAGTTTCAATCTTTGTAAAAAGCCAAAACCATGCTATGACAGATGAGAAATGTCTGTTGCATATAAAACATGCCAGAAAAGAGTAAATCCCTAAAGATAAACTTATAGATAAAATTCTGAGTTCAGAAGCTTTCAGGAAGGCTTCCTGGAGGAGGCAGCATTTCTTCTGCACTTTGAGTTTATGTAAATTTAGAAATGTGTCAAGGACAAAGACATTTTAAATAGAAGGGAATGAGCAGGTGCATAGGCTGCACACATAGGGAAAATGAATAATACGATTACAGCCCCTGATTCAAAAGAGTGGGTCCTTTGTCCTCTAGGAAAATTATTCATCAGATAGTGCTAGTGTAGTTGAACTAGGCAAGACTTGAGGGAGCCTTATTGGGAAAGAATTAGCCTGGCTCCCCAAAGAGAAGTAGTAGGAGAAACTCAAGGTGGGGAGGAGAGTAGCTCATAGCCTGTTCTGGGTTGAGCTATGCTGAGGCATGCATGGGAGACTTACACTCCAGCTTTGTGCATGGGCTCTCAGCCTTCTCCTGCCAGGAAATTTTGAGATAATCATTAGTGAGGACCTAATGATTTTTATCTCTCATTAAACACCACGGTTAGCACGGTGGGTGAAGTTGTCTTTAGAGGGCTCACCAGTCCATGGTTTAGCCCACTATCAAAAAGGATTTGGGGCAATTCATCCACCTGGCTGGCAACAAAGGAAACTTGGACACCAGGGCTAACAAGAAGCAGGTTTAATCGCACTGGTGCTGACTCAGCAGATTTGCACCCAAAGGCTGAGCCCCATTTGTCAGGGGCTTTTAGTTTTTACAAGGTGCTGGGTGGGTTTGCATTGGCACCTGTACATGGTTGGATAGGACATGGCTACATACCAAGACGTGAATTGTATAGTTGTATACCAAGGAGTGAGTAAAGGGTCAGTAGTCAGGGGGTCCCCCCCTCCCAGGTCTATTCTGCTTCATGATTAATATCTGGCAAGATTCCTACCAGGAACCAAGTTATATACCAGGAACTGAGCAAATGACCATTACTAAGACCCTCCAGGCTGCTTGTCTTTGGTCACTGTGCTTCATTCTATTCTCACCTAATTACAAAGATGGGAGCTCCTTCCTGTGTGTGTTTATATATACATGTATTAATTACCCTTAATGTACAGAGTATAGTAATCTTTCTGTTTTTGGTTCTTCTAGTCTGGCAAATAGTCAAACAAGCATTAGACAGATAGATAAAATCAAATAAAAACCACCAAGAGACTTAATACCATATAAATACATCTTCTGTATACATAGGCGACACCGAGCACTACTGAATAACTCACACAGTTAACATTATTTTTTAAAAAGACTTATTTTATTTACTTATGCATGCAAGAATTGGGGTATAGGTGTGTGTGGGGCGGCGGGGGTGAGAGGATTTACTAGAGACAGAGTGGAGAACAGAACAGGCGGACTGACTGAAATACACTGCTGAGGAGAGCAGCCTGAGACAGGAGAGGTCTGCTGCACCATGTGGGTTAGCTGCCTGACTGAGGATTGAACTCATGCAGCAGGAGCTGGGTAGCTTGACAGTCCTGAGACTTAATCCCTTGTGCCACAGGAGGCACCTCACACAGTTAACTTTAGATTAAATTCCTTAGTTAGACAAAGGGAAGAAAGGAGAAGTTAGCTAGGGTATTTACTAGGGAAAACAGAATTACTTCTCCTCCAAGAAGTGATGCATGGATTAATCTTCCTGGAAAAAACAGTTGCAGAGAGAATTTTAGGTATGAGCATGAAAAATCAAATTCCACCAGCTTTTAGAGGCCTTCCCATGAAATAAACTCTTGCCAGAGACATATTTTGTGGTGACAGCTCTGTCCTCTCACACGATTAAGACCATTTTTGCATAAAACAATTCTTTTTACCTCAACTCATTAATTTAATCTGAAGTTTAAGTTTCAAATTACCACAAATCTCTGAGACACTAGTAATTGTCAATTATTTCTATTGCATTCGTTTAAAAATTTATTTTAGGCAAATCTATCTTTGTCTACATAAATCAGGTCAGTAGCTTTCCCTTGCAGGACATCAAATGCTAATTTTTTAATTGCAACATACTTAAACGTAGACTACAAATATTAACACCCAATATTATAACATTAAAGGCACGTATGCTTCAAATTAAACCATTAAATTTTGAACTCGTTTTTGCTTACCAAAATTTCGAGACCATTACCTCAAAATTTTGGGTTAGTTTTTGTTACATTAGAATTTATAGTCCCAAAGTTCTTGTTTCTTCTGAACCTCACCGAGACTATGCCCATTTCTGAGAAAGATGAAAAACATCTTATTCACAGACCACAAGCAGGGCACAGAAGAAGGTGAAGAGCTCTTACTTTGCATTTCATCAGTCCTAATCAGAAATGTGAGGTTTGGAATTTAGCATGCAAAAAGCTACATGTCCTCTCCGTAGTTCTCTTTTCCCAAATTAATTAATTTTAATAAGATACTTAGATTTAAAAAAAAAACCTCAATTTTTCACAGACTCAATAAGCAATTTAAAAGTTTCCCTAACTAACCAATAAGCATCCTTTGTAGTTTAATAGAAAGTCAAAGTAATTTAACAGTTTCTACCTTCATGTCAAGAGGTGGCTCTTTTCCAAGAGTAGGCAGACATGGGGAACAGAATTTCCTGAGCATGGCACCCAACAGGACAGCACCTCAAGGTGGAAAAAGCCAAACTTTGAGTTAGAAAATATGAAGCAAAAGTCTTAAAAGGCAAATTGGAAAAACAGAAATGTACCTTCTTAGAGTGAGCAGACAATATTAAAGACCAAAATTAATTAAAGCAAAATATTACAATACCCATGAAATATCTTACCCCCAAATCTTTTTCCTGTGCATGTTAAATGTAAGGAATAAAAGACTTCTTACCTCTTGAGGAATCTTCACGAGAATTTGCAGGGGTAATTTCAGGAGTCTGAAGCAGGGAGGGCCTTTGCCGGGCTTGGGGGCACAAGCAGTAGTTGCCTGCGCCTCGTCCGCGGACATCTTGGGGAGCGCGGTAGCGCCCCCTCTAGGCAGCACCGGCGGCTGCAGATGCCACGTTCCGCGCGGAGCTAAGGCTGAGGCTGGGGAAAGGGCACAAGCCACTTTTTGCACAGTGGTGTGAGTTCCAAGGAGAAATATGAAAGCATAAACATGTGTCGTCACCCACGAATTGGAAAACAGGAGTGAGGAACGAGAAGGGGTTTCAGAGCACGCTGACAAATACCACCAAGCCCCATCCAGAAGAGGCCTGCCAGGTTAGAGGAGGGAGCGACTCCTTAAGGTGGAGGAGTTCTCTTGGCAAACAGTTCCTGCTCAATCTCTCTTCTGAGGTTATTGGGTAATTCAAAATTTCCAGAACCCGATTCCAGATACAGTTCTTTACACAGACCGCAAGCACAAAGATGGGCTCCTCCAAACTCTTCGCAGAGTGGAAAGGAAGGTACAGAGAACAGAAAGTAAGTAGTATCCAGGCCAGGGTTCCTGCTTTCGCTGGTTCTACTCATCGCTTCAGAGTCTCTAGCACAGAAACGTGGGCTTTCAACTTGGCGTCACTGCAGCTGTCTGTGGTCCCCACTTAATGCCTAAAGGTGGGCGAGATGGGGCCACTCCATGCACTACCTCGGAGTGAATCAGCCACCGGTACTGACATTTTAACCGCCTTATTCCTGGTGTCCGTTATGACAGGGCATCCCCTACCGTGTCTACTGCCAAGTACCTGAACTGAAACCAGAAAGATTTCAGGGTAAGGTCTCAGAAGTGGACAGATGAAAGGGCAGAAGAGGAAAACGTTGTCTGCAGACATGCTCAGTGCCCTAAGGCTGGGAGGCAGAAGAGACTTAGCAGTGCTCACAGTATGGAGCAAAGCCCTCAGCTGGGTCTCTTCTACCTCCCTCAAACTTAAGCACTGTAGCAGAGGATAAGGGGAGGATTATGGCTCAAGATCATCCCCGATGTCACCATAAAATATATTCAGGCTCCAAACCCAAAGTGTGGGTCCTTTATCCTCTCAAGAAAGAATGCACCAGAGAGTGCCACTTGTCCTTACATGAGGGAGCCAGTTTGGGAAAGGAGAATTGGCTTGGCTAGAAGAAGGTTTGATAAAGGGGGAGCTATTTAAAGGGTAAGCCCACCAAGCCCGGAGGAGAAGGGTAGTTCGTGGTTTTTTCTGGGCTGGGTTTGCCAGGACATGTGCAGACCCTTCCAGGCCAACGAGGCCTTGTATGGTTTTCTGCAGAAATTGTGAGATAATTGTTATTCTAATCATTGCTCCAGATCTAAGACTGCACTTCATGGTCAGTGTGCCAGGTCAGTTGCCTGGACAGCACTCACCGGTCCATGGTTTAGTCCATTTGCCAAACAGCACTGGGGTGATGTAAGGTAAATGGAAAAGTCAGGCTTTTCCACCCTGCCGCCATTGGTGTGATGATGGACACCTGAGGTTCTGCACTGGGTGCATCTAGGCTTAGACATGGGCGGGAGTATAAGGGCCGCGTATGGGGGCGGCATCAGGAGGATGCCAGCAGAGCAACAGAGCAGAAGAACAGGAGAACAAGAGAAGCAGAAATGCAGAAGAGAAGCAGCAGCAAAGCAGAGAGTGCCATGTGCCTGCCAGCCTCCTGGCCCCCTGGCACCCCTGACTGCTGTGTACCTGGTCGCCTCAGAGATAATGATGCAATAACAACCAAAAAAGCCACCGAGGGCTCCAGGACTCTTCCTTTACCTTGTCCGCTGGAATCATCGAGAACTTGCTCTGTGGCCCTTGTTGGCACCACAGGCGGCTTATCCCACTGGCTGGCCATTTCTTTCACCTTGGCTGTCAGTGTAGTCTCAACTGGTTACAAAGATGCGAAACTTTCCTGTTTATATATATTTACTATCCTTAATATTTCCTTTTTTGGTATACACAGAAGCTTTCCTAGTATAGACTCTGTTAAAATACTGGAAAATATATTAACATTTTTATTTTCAAATGCTTTTGAAGACTTTTCATATGTAAAAAAAAAAAAGCTCATTGCCTTTCTTTTTTTCTGTGACCTTTGCTGTTTCCTCTTGGTATTTTAGCATTTTTCTCTAAAGGCATTGGCCTACATATCTGTATGATATATAGTAAAAGCAACTGTTTTATATGATATCTTTGTGTCTTACAGTTTTCAATAGTTTGACTTATTTAATTTATGCTTTAACAACCAAGCAAATCATGTGTTTATGTGTGTATGTATACGTGTGTATGCATCTTGTTTTCTATTGTGCTTAGAGATCCATTATCCAAATTTCCATAGCTGTTTACCTATATCACTTTACACATACTTTAATATTTTATCATTTTACATTTAATTCCTTAAAACCAATTAAAATATACTTTTCAGTATGTGCTAATGTAAAAATCTATTTCCCAAATACTTGGAAGTTGAAGCTTCTTTTTCCTATTTCTCTATAAAGCAAATTTCTAAAAGATTCCATTTCTCTTTTTTCTTAAGCCTATTGTAGTCAATCTTTAGATTTCCACTTTCAACCCAGACGTCTGTAATCGGTCATTAATGAATCTGCATTATTAAATGAATCTGTCAGTTGACTGTTTTTATGTAGTTTGTTCTTTCAGCAATATCTTGGTCATTGTCTTTCTTCCAGTAACACATTGTCACCACAACCTCCTACCTCTGGTAATTCTTTACCGTCTCTTTCACTTATTTTTCCTCGTGACCTTGATGATGACCTTTAATGTTGAAAGGTCCTAGGTTCTCAGTCTGTAGTGGTCTCTGCCTTATGCCCATTCCCGCCCTGATTTCATCCAGGCACATGGCTTTAAATAAAATCAATATTATCTGATTCCCAATTTATATCTGTAGCCTGACTCTCTCCCTTGATCTCTAGTTCATATATACGGCTTTTTCAATATCTCTACCTGGATATAGATCCAAAACTGCTCTCTATGAAGTCATCTCAACCTAGCTAATATAAACTGCATCCTTTCAGATGCTTTGAAGCCACCCTTGACCTTTCTCCTTTTTCTCATACCCCACTTTCATTCCTTCCGTAAATCCTATTGATTCTACCTTCTCCAAAATTATCCTTACCATCTTCATTGTTTCATTGCTATTTTATTCATCTTGGCTGGATGTAGAGGCAGGAAGACACAGAGCAGGTTCTCTATGATTCAGGCAGACAGGTCAAGGAGGAGTCCTAGAGCGCTCGGTGGCTTTTACTAATCTTTCTGCATCAGAGGCAAACAAGTACATGGCAAACAGGGGCCGCGGGAGCAGGAGGCTGGTCAGCCTCCAGGCCCCCAGCAAATCTTCACTCTCTCTGGGATCTCTGGCTTCTGCTTCTACACTTACTGCTCACTCTGCTGCTCCTTCTCCTGGTGGCTCTGTGACACCGCCCTTATATGACCATGTCTCAGCCCAGTGCACCCATCTACGCATGCTCACACCCTACTTCAGGTGCCCCATCAGACATGGGTGTAGGACCACAGGTGTTTATCATTGACATTAATGGCAGGAGGGTGGAAAAACCTGATAACTTCATTTACCCTACACTGATTATTGCCTTAGTCTTCAACCGAGCATCTGTTCTTCACCCTTTGTATGTATGTGTACACACACACACACACACACACACAGCCTGCTTTTAACAAAGTAACCAGAATGATAATTTAAAAATAAAAATCAGAACCTCTTTTGTCTCCGTCCTCTATCTTCTGATGGCTGGCCAATCTCATTTGGAGAAGACCCTACCTGATACCCAGTAGCTCTATGCCCTATTTCCTCAATTTTCCTGATTAGCTTGCTCCAACAAGAAAGATGATTGGTCTCCTGGCTCTTCTAGGTTTCCTTGGAAACATGAGACATGTTCCTACCTTGGAGACTTTGCAGCTGCTGTTCCCTACTGAAAGGGTTCTCCCCACCACCTGCCAAGATCATTGTCAACTGTTTACTCAATTTACCTTTTGGGTGAAACCTCCTAACCATTCTAGTTAAAGTTTCAGAGTTTCTCCACACTGCCATCCCCCTTCAATTTCCACTGTATCACCCCTATCTCATACATTGTTATATATGTGTGTGTGTGTATGTCTATATAAGCACATATATATATGCACACACATAAATATATAATTCTAAGCAAATTTCATCTATGTCAATTGATTGAATCAATTGCATTTAATTTAATCATTATGACCATTTCATGTCTGGAAAGATGTCTTCTTTATTATTCTTTTACAAAACTCCTCATCTTTCCTAGATTTTACAACAGTTTAACTTTCAGAATACTTTGTCATGCTCCAAAAGAAGAAAAGTTGAGTTTTTTGTTAGCATTTCTTAATGTAAGGACATTCATCTGGAAAGAAGTAATACCTTTATATTATTATTTATTCCTTTCTGGAAATGTGGTATGTTCATTCATCTATTTCTTTCTGTTATTAAAGTTTTGTAGTTTTATAAATTTTAGTATTCTTGCACATTTCTTATTCCTATTTGTTTTAATCTTTGTTCCCCCCCCCCCAGTTTCTATTGTTGCTACTTTTTCCATTATATATTTTCAAAAGATTCTTTTTAGATAGATGGTTTTTCAAATTTGTATCCAACATTATGCAACTACTTTTTAGTTGCAGTAGATTTTCAGTTTATCCTCTTGGGTTTTCTAAGTAGACTTAATGATAATTCTGTCTCCTCTCTTCCTCATATTTTGTCTCATGACTTGGCTAGACTTTCAGAAGGGCGTTGAATAATTACAGCAATAAATGTCCTATTTGTTATCTTCTCCCTGTTCACTCTTAAGACTGGTGGTGGCTATTCTTAGAAAAGTATCTTTATATCTTGTTTTACTAGGGAGTTGGGAACTTTATTTTTGGCTTACTCAGTTGAGCTTATATTACCTATTGATTTGATTAACAGATTAACAATTTTAAATCTCATAAATGGTTGTGGTGAGTGACTTAAAAACATCATTGAATTAATAAATTGATGTTGAAGTGAGAATTTTGCATCTCTGTGTCTGGTCTGTAGTTTTAATTTTGTTATCTTTTATCATTTGCTAGATTTGGTGTTTTGATATTTTTATGAAATTAATTGGGAGCAATTTGTTTCATAGTTTGGATAGAAAGCTGTGTGTATGTGTGTGTGTACATAGATAGATTTAGGATTTCTTTGGGGGTGGGAATATCTGCTTCTAAGAAATTTGACAGTTCATTGTTAAAATTACTTGGTCTCAATACTCCAACACCCCTCTTGGATAACTTGCTAAAATTTTCTCAGGGTTATTGGTGTATTCAAATGTTCTACTACTTTTAAAGGGTACCTTGATAACTCTTTGCTTTTCTAGTAAGTGGTCTGTTTCAACTGAATTTTCAAATTACAACTGTGGAGTCATACATGAGGTTTCCTTACAGTTAATTTTTTTTTTTTCTAAATCCATTGCCATTATCATTTCTATTTCTGATTATTTTCTTTATTTTTCTTATTCATCTTGAAGAGATATGATCACTTAATATTAAAGTTTTTTCCCATAGTAATACATGTAAGACCTGTATTCCACCACTTTAATAAGTTTTGTCTTCAGTTCTTTTAATTGTACCCCCCAAATCGGCTTCCATTTTAGTTTGTCTTTGATTATGTATTTATTTGAGTGAGTTTTAACTACCCAATGGTTAAGTTCCCATTCTTTGGTGTAAATTATCATATGTAGTTTCTTTTTTTATAGCTATTTGACCAAAAAAGGTGAAGCATTAATCCCTGATACTGAGAATTCATTGATATTTTTGTGTGACCCAGTCAGTTAAGTTTAATAATAGTTCATGGTAACTTGAAAGTGAAGTGTCTTTCTAGAGCTTATCAGACTAAACAAAATAAGCAATCCAGTCAAAAAATGGGCAGAAGGGCTAAAAAGACATTTCTCCAAAGAGGAAATGCAAATGGCCAACAGGCATATGAAAAAATGCTCAACATCTCTTGTAATCAGAGAAATGCAAATCAAACCCACTATGAGATACAACCTCACACCAGTGAGAATGGCATATATCAAAAAACAAACAAACAAACCTAGAAACAACAAATGCTGGCGAGGATGTGGAGAAAAAGGAACTCTACTACACTGCTGGTGGGAACACAAACAGGTCCAACTGCTATGGAAAGCAGTGTGGAGGTTACTCAGACTACTAAAAATGGAACTCCCATAAGATCCAGCAATCCTACTCCTAGGAATTTACTCAAAGGACACAAAAACGTTAATTCAAAAGGACACTGCACACCTATGTTTATCACAGTACTTTTCACAATAGGCAAGCTATTGAAACAACCCAAATACCCAAAATTAGATGATGGAGGAAAGAAGATATGATGTATATATACATCATGGAATATTACACAGCAATCAAAAAGATAAACTCATACTGCAGCAAAATGGATGGAGCTAGAAGGGATTATGCTGAGTGAAATAAGCCAGAAAGAAAAGGAAAAATATGAGTGGCTTCACTAATTGGAGGAATGTAGAGGAAACAAACAAGGGACTATGGGGAAAAATCAATTACAATAAATTAAAAATCAAAATCAACAGACAACTATAAATCTTAGACATTCCCAAGAGGAGGAGGAGGGAGAAGGAGTAAAATGGGTGGGAAGAACACAAGGGACTATGGTGATGGTGCACGGGTGAATTGGTGATGGGAATTTCATGGTGACACTGTACAAAAATGAAAAAATAATGTAAAATATATATAAAATTAAAATGAAAAAGAAAGTGAAGTGCCTTTCTCACTGTAGTGAAGAAAACTTTATTAATTCAAGTGTTTAAATAATATGATCAGATTCTCTATATTTTGGGGGAGACTATTCTTTCTAGAACTTAAGGTGTTACAGTATATATAATAGCACTTCTAATTTTACCTCATACTGCTAGCAGTTTGTTCACTTTGTATATTGATTCTTGTATTTTTTTACATAAATATTCATGAAAACTAACCATTCATTTAGAAATATATTTACTTCACACTTTGAATCCTACTTGGACTAATGATAATATTTCTAACTCTGCTTTCTGTTCATTTTTTTTTTTTTTTTTGGGGAAATGTGAAAATTAGCCTCCAGCATTCACTATGCAGGGAACTGTCCTTCTACAAGGTCTGCAGGCACGGACCAGGGAGAACCCAGATTAAGAGCGAGTGTAGGTAGGCAGTTCCCTCCCTTCACAGTACACTTCTTCTCTAATGATAGAGTTTTCTTAACATACTTGTGGTAGGAAACTTTACAGCTTGGCATGGTTTTCTGGTTAATGTGGGTCATGAGTTCCTGGACAGGTGGGGAGAGGGTGTGGCTTCCTCTTCCCTCCCCCTCCATCAGGTTAAAACTTCACTATTAATCTGCATGCTTCTTCATCCTCACAATGTATGAGAGTTTCTCCCAGATTCCAGCAATAGATGGAATGTCTGTCTTTCTGTTTTAGGGATTTGTTATGTTTTCGTTTCTTTCTAATATTTGAATAGACATTTTTTTGTGTGGAGTTATTAGAGGAGAACAGGACCTGGTTATACAGTAAAAAAAAAAAATGCTACTGGCTGTTTCAACAAGGAGTGATATGTCAGCACTGTATTTTAAGAACTTTCATGTAGCCAGACTGTAACAGAGAACTCACCTGAGACTGTTGCAGCAGTCCAAGAAAAATCCAGATTCTCTGGTGGTGGAGCTGGAGCTTGAGAGGACAGAGATATATTAGGAAGAATCTACAATGTGGAAAATAAATTTGTACATAGGTGGAAGAATGTGAACTGAGGGTTAAATAGGAAGAACAAATATAGGAGTTAAAATCAATACTGAACTTGTTAATGCAAATTAATGCAAATACTTGGCATCATGCCAGAGCATGGTTTTTGAAAGGAAAACAATTATAGTTATGTAGGAAAAAGTTTTTATTTTATAAAGAAGTGCATAAGGAAGAAAAGAAGTGAGCTATAATGTTGTAGAAAACAGGATGAATTAAAGATAGAAATTTGTTAGAAATGGTTTAATCAAAGGGGCAGGTATATGCTTCGCCTGCTGCTCCCCTCAGCAGTGTGTTTCAGTCAGTCTGCCTGTTCTGCTCCCCACTCTGTCTCTGGTGAATCCTCCCATCACCCTGAACTCTGGCCTGTACCCCAGCTCCTGTATGTATAAATAAAAATTAAAAAAAAAACAAAGGGGCAGGTATATTAGTGTTTATTTTAATATTATCCTCACTTCAGTTTATATAGAGAAAATTTCATAATAAAAAGCATAAAGATAAAAACAAGCAGAAATGACTAAGTTTGAGACATGGGTTTTCAGGTGCTGGCAGAGCCAGTCTCCAGGTGATGATGAGTAGGTGGCCTTTGGAAATGAAGAAATAGTCCTTGGGTGACCCACCAGGGAGATGTCCTAACTATAGATAGTTAATATATGACAAGATAGAGTTTACAAAGTTGTCTTATAAGTATGTAATATTTGACAGTGCGAGAAATACTGCTTCATTCACATGGCTGTTAAGATAGTATGATATAATGAAGATACATCTTTGGCATACCTGTTTGCATGAAAGAGATGCCCAACAAGTGATACCAACTTTTACTACTCTAATAGGGGATTGGACTGATAATTCCCCATCTCCCTGAAGTAATTTTCAGGTTAAGCAAAATCCAACTTAATTGCTTACTGTAGCAAGGAAGGCTGTTATTTTTTTGGTAGCATCTCTGAAAAGAAAGGAAAAAAGGGATATTTATGTGCTTTGTGCAGGGCATGTCTGCTTTAAGGCAGGTGTTTCTAGGAGGGAATGGGGACAGGGACAAGGTTACAATAGAGTTTTTATTAGGATTCTATTATAGCAGGATTGGTGGGCTCAGAGGTAAGGATTCAGAAGCAAGTTTCAAAGAGTAAACAGTTTGATGACCCCACTGAGCAATCTATTTTTCCAAGAAGGGCACTATTTATACTGATAAATGCAGGTAGAGAGTTTTTTTTATTTTATTGAGATCAATGATTTTTCAAGATGTTCCTTAAGCAATTAAGTTATTTTCAACTTCATCTTTTGGGTTAGAAATTTTCTAGAATAGTAAAGATATTTTAATGTAGGCGTCTCAAAGATAAAATCATTGTGCACAGTAAGTTGTGTGGCTGTAGAACGCTTCAGTTCACAGGGGATAGTGTGGTGTGAATTGTTTCTATTAAATTTTTAGTATTCCTGCAATATTATTACCTTCACAGGAGACACATGCACTTTTTGGTAAAGGTTAATGAAGCTTATGCCATTTAGCAATATGTATCAAAGGCCTTATGATAATCTTTGTTAGTTTAACTCTTAGGAAGCAGTCATTCAGAATCAACAAAGACATGGACATAAGATGTGAACAAAAATGTTTATCATTGCATTTTTAGCATAGGAAATAGAAAGAAAGAGGTCTTACCTTGGCAAACAGGAAATAGGCTATAACTTAGTTGGAGGAGGGGCACTGTACGACTAGGAAAAGTCATGATTTTTGGTAATAGTAAATGATGTGAGAAAATTCTCTCCACATTAAATTAAACCAGGATATAATGTAGTTGACTGCAAGGAAGTATGCAAACATCTCTGAGTAGTTATCTCATGGTTTATCAGATGACAAGATAGTTTCATTATTTTGGTAATAGTAAATAAATTTACTATAAATATTTTAAATAGACATTCTCTTATCAGAAAATTAACACTATAATAATAATAAAATGATCGAAGGAATAATCTTGGTGCTTTCTAAAAGAAAAGACATGTGTCTGTCTAATTCATACAGCAAGTTATATGGAGACAGGAAAATCAAGGCGAAGAACCCTCCAGAAAGAAGGCTTGGTTGGGTTTCAGACTGGTTCTGAACACTGGATTGTTCCCTGTGTTAATATGAATTAGCACATCATAATACAGGAAGTGACTATTGCCATCAGAAATACTGAATATCCTTTAGTGCCCTTCAGACAAAATAATTAGAAAATTCTGCAAAGTACTCAGTAAATGTGCTTATTCCTCCTTAGTTCATCATCCTTTATCATCCTTATCAGATTTTTTTTCAAGGACTTGAAATTCCTGGAGGACTTTTCACTTATAATTGGCTTTTAAAAATTTTTTCCCCCATATTGGGGACTTCTGTGATCCATTTTTGCCAGAAGGGTGATAGGGTCAGGAGAATTTAATGATTTGCCTACAGACACACTGTAAGTTAAATTCTCTGGTCACCTGGACATGTAGGGAAAGAATCTTGGAATTATCATCTATTATCATTTATATGCAGTCACAGACTAACTGGCCAACAGATGCTAAGTGCTTGAAGTCCATCAGAACTGCAATTTCCTATCTCAAATTCCAAGTGCTAAAATGAAAGAGCGAAATAATAAGGTATAAAAGCTCTGGAATGGCAATTAAAATGATCAAGGGGATGATAAGATTTTTCAGAATCGAAAGAAAAATTTTGAGAGAAGGTAAACATTTACAAGATTATGAAAGGCAAATATAAGCCCATTTCTCAATTTTGGAGTAAACATTTGACGTATAACTTAAAATTTGATAGAAGAATAGGTGCTCTTTGGATGGGATAATGAAGAAAATAAAAAAGGAAAAAGAAAAGAAAAATATTTCTTGTGTGTATTATCTCAAGATAACACAAGAACGACAACATTTTTTTCTAGTCCTAAATTGGCAACCAGCTGTTCATATAATTTATATTTTCTAGGCCTCAGATTTTTTATGTGTATAATCAGTGAAAGAATTAGTTGGGCTTAAGAATACTTTCTGATTAAAAAAGTTTGTTATGTTTTTGTAATAAAAATTAGTAAACACCTCATTATTAATTAATGTCCTTAAATATATTTGCAGACTAGAATTATGAGATTTCAGAAATATTTGCAAATACTTGAGGTTGTCAATGATATAATAATAATTAAAGAGGAAATCTGTATTTCCTAAGAAGATACTAACCTAACATGGGCTGCAAACTTCTCTCTGAAGATCAGCTCCTAAGCAATGATTCATAGATAGGTCACAAATTTGACCTTGTTGTTTATATGTAAGTGTCTTTCATAAGAGATAAAGTCCAACCTTGTATGACAGTGAAAGGATAAAATAGAATATTAATTACAGAATTTTGCTCTTACTATTCTCACTCAATTTCTTTTTTTAAAGATTTATTTATTTATGCATACAAGAACTGGTGTACAGGCAGGAGGTGTGGGGGTGGTGAAAGGATTCCCAGAGACAGAGTGGGGAACAGAACAGGCAGATTGACTGAAATACAGTACTGAAGGAGCAGTGGCTGGGACAGGAGAAGTCAGCTGTGCCCTGTGGGTCATCTCCATGGCTGGAGATCCAGCTTGTGCTGCAGTGACTGCGGATACTTCATAGTGTGTGCTTAACCCCTTGCACCACCAGGGAGGCCCCCTCTCACTCAATTTCTTTGTGATATCCATATCACAGTTGCAGCAACTCAGATTCTTGGTACAGGGGTTCTAAGGTTGTAAAATCAGTGATGAACAGACTTTTTTCTTGTAGGGAACTGCAATCTAAGCAATATTGTCCCTAATTCTGCATTATACTGGAGCCTTATGTGCGATCTCTACACAGAGTTGATTCCTGCTTGTGTGGAGTAACGGAAAGATTTCCTAGTCTTCATCTCTTCTTTGCAAAGAATCTAGTGACTAGACTAGAATTGTTCCTCCTCAGAAGAAAGTGAATATACAAGCCAGTTGAAAAGCATGACTATTTGAAAAGAAATATATCAAGTCATAGATTACATCAGACTCAAATACTGTAAGGCAGATGAACTAGAAATTAAAATTAATTTGATAAAAAAACAAAAAAGATAATGAGATTAGCAATTTGAATTTAAAATGTGAAAATAATCATGAAGAACATTAAGCATGAAGAATATAACACTCAGATTTTTAAAAAGTAGGTGACTAAGTAGAATGAATAGTTGAGGAACTAAATCAGTCTCAGAAAATCCATATTAAGCAAACCTTTAATATAGAAAAAGGAAAAACAAATAATTAAATATATAAAAGAAAAATTATGAAATATGAAGATGATCTTCCTGGTGGCCTAAGTGTTAAGTCTCAGTGTTATCAGTGCTAAAGCCTGGCCTGGGTTTGATCCCCTGCTAGGGAGTTAACCTACATAATGCACAGCAAACCTATCTTGTCTTGCCACTGCTCCCCTTAGCAGTGCATTTCAGTAAATCCATATTTTCTGCTTCACACTCTGTCTCTGCTGAATCCTCTCACCCCCAGCACCTCTGACTTACACCCAGTTCTTCTGTACAAAAAAAAAATATGAAGGAAAAATATAGCCATGGTAATGTCTGGAAAATAGAGATCTCAGAAAGAATTATTTTAATGAAGTTGTAAAAATATTTGAAATGGCAAATTTCTTGAAATTAGAAAGAGATTATTGATGGAAAGTGTTCAAGAAATGTCAAGGGGAAGAGAGAAAGACCCACTCTAAGAAATATGATGAGATTTTAAGGAGACTAAAAGTTAGAGATAAAATAATAATAATAATAAAATTAACAACAGAATCTTCAACAACAGCAGTGAATGCAAGAAGACACATATTTAAAACCTGGAAGCTTACATGTAGTCAATTTTTTACTCAATTATGAGAGTATGGTAAAAATAGTCTTAAAACTATTAAGATCTTAGACAATTTGCCAAAATACCATAATAAATTAGATATTGTAAACTATTCAGATAAATGGCAAGATAAATCTATAGCCTAGATTTGTGCTATCTAGTATGCTAGCTACTAGCTACTTAAAATGTAGCCATTCATTTGGAATTAAAATTGCTACTAGTATAGCACACATGAGCTTTCAAAAACCAACTCTGAAAAAGGAATGCAGAAGTTATTGATATTTTTATATAATTCTTTGTTGAAATAACATTTGAGTATACACAGTTAATAAAAATAAGTAAAATTAGTTCATTTTCTTCCATTTGCTTTACTTAAAATGTTCACTTGAAAATTTCAAATTTAATACATGTCTTAAATTCTGTTTTAATTGGATTGTACTTATATAAGTAATGTTAATATGATGGGAGCTGAAGAAAGAGAAACTGAAGTTATAATTTTGTCAGGTTTAGTCCTTTTTTTTTTTTAAGATTTATTTATTTTTGCACAAAAGAACTGGGGTATAGGCCAGACATGTAGGGGTAAGAGGAGTCACCAGAGACAGAATGGGGAGCAGAACAGGAGGACCCACTGAAATATACTGCTGAGGGGAGCAGCGGGTGAGACAGGAGAGGTCTGCTGTGCCATGTGGGTCACCTCCCTGGCTGGAGATTGAACTTGGGCTGCAGTGGCTGTAGAGAGCTTCATAGTGCTGTGCCTTAACCCCTTGTGCCACCATGGGGCAAACCTAGTCTTACAGGTCTCAAAATAGAACAAAATAAAGATTAAAAAAAGAAGTTTAAAAAGTTAAGATAATGGAAACAAAATTGAGAATTACAATAAATGTAAGTGGATTAATTTCATATTTGAAGACAAAACATGTTAAATTAAAAATATATAGATGAGGAATTTTTACACTTTTTACAATCTTTAAGATGCAGTTAAAACAAAGACATGAAAAGATTAAAAGTAAAAAAAATGGAAAACAGACATATTAAACAAATATCAATCAAATAAAATTTGCATGCCTATATTAATATAAGATGAAATTGACTTTAAGACCATAAAAACCAATACTAGAAAAGAAATGTGACACTATATAATGATACATAGTTTAATTTACTCAACAGTATTGTACACATAATTTTAAACACATAAAATAGCTTCAAATTACATGAAGAAAAACTAGTAGAACTGCAAACAAAATCTATCCAGGGCCTCTCTATTGACGCAGTGGGTTAAACAACACACTATGAAGTAAACCACAGCCACTGCAGCTCAAGTTTGAGCCCTGCCGCCGGCCAGAGAAGGGACCCACATGGTGTAGCAGACATCTGCTTAGCCTGCTGCTCCCCTCAGCAGTGCGTTTCAGTCAGTCTGCCTGTTCTGCCCCCACTCTGTCTCTGGTGAATACTATCAGTGCCCTGGACTCTGTTCTGTACCCCAGTTCTTGTGTGCATAAATAAATAAATCTTTAAAAAAAAAAGAAAATCTATCCATATGTTGGATGATATTAACACAAATTTCTTACTAAATGAGAGGACAAAAAAGCAGTTAAGACTGCGATGAGATGTAAAGAGCACAAGGGACTGAGGTGACGGTGCACGGGTGAAATGGTGGTGGGAACCCACGGGGGAATACAAACGATGTCAAATACAATTAAATATAATAAAAAAAAGTCATAGAAAAAAAATGACATGGCTTTCAGTGGAATGAGACTGACAATTCATGCTATTTTATAAGAGAAAAGCAGAATACAGAATATTATAATGTGATATTTTATACATACCTAAAATTATTTACATTTGTACACGCATCTACTAAAAGTTCTGAATTGTACTTTATGACTGATGTACATTATATATTTTTTTTATTTTTATCTTAGAAGTAAAAGATTAACTTTTAAAAATAGTGTGTGGTTAAAAAAAAAAAGAAAGAAAATTAAACCATTCACTTAGAAAGCCTGATTTAGTAGTCTCCAACAGAGTTCTATATCCAAAAAGTAGATATGAAAAGCTTCTCAAGGGACACATGAAAAAAAAAATGATCATGTATATTAGGTCATATAAAAACCTCAACAAATGTCATCGGATATACAAGCCATCATCATTCACTACATCATTATTAACTTACAAGGTAAAAACAGGAAAATTTAGAAAAAAATCCCTGCCCATGCATAAATTGAAAACATATTGGTATCCTGAATCATGAGAAATAAATTACCAAGAAAATTTTAAAATAATGCATAGAACTGATAATAAAAATTTCATATGAAAAGGATTAGTATAAGTGGTACTTAAAATTTATAGTCAAATACTTATACTAGAAAGGAAGAAATCTTAAAAAGTTGTAAGCAACTTTTCCAGCTTAGAAATTGGAAAAAAGGTGGTGAAGTAAACTTAAAGAAAGAGAGTAAATAGAATAGTAGAAATAAAAGGAATAGAAATATTGTATAATTGAGATCAATAGTCAAAAGTTATTCTTTGAAATAAAAATACAATTAAGATAAACTTCTGACAAAATTTGTCAAGAGTAAAGCTAAAGGTACAAATATATATAGTCATGAGTGAGTAGAACATACTTATAAAGAAAATGGAAGATTAAAAGATAAAAGTATGCAGAACTTTTTGAAAACTTATACAAAATGTACAAATTCCCAGAAAAATACACTGTACTAAAATGTATTCAGTAGGATCAATTAATAGCTTTACAACTGGTAAAGGAAACGAGAAATGGTTGTCTTTTGATAAAGAAAGTAATAAGATTTTGTAAACAAGTTCTAACAAAAATTATAGGAGGAATTATTACAATTTTTGAGAAATACAAAATAAATGAAATATTCTCTATTTTTTTTAAAAGACAGCATTACTTAAACAAAAGAGGAAGTGATGGGAAATTATAGATTCAGTTCATTCTTGAATATAGAAACAAAATTCCTAAACAATATATTAACAGATAGAATCTTATAGTATCCTTTAAGGAAATCATATTATCTGATGATCAAACTGGGTATCTTATGTATTCAAGAATTGTTTATTTGAAAATCTATAATGTAATTCACATTACTAGACAAAAAAGGCAGAAAGTTATATGAGCATTTCAGTAAATGCATGAAAGTTGTTTAATACAATTCGGTCCTCATTAATTATGAAAAATCATTATTAGGAAATTCGGATCATTTGAGAATTTCCAAAACCTTATAGCATATTATAGAGAATTTTCCAGAAAAACAGTGCAGTATAATATGTATATAAGAGAAAATAGTTATTTTAAGAAATTGGTTCATGAATTTATGACAGCTGGTAAATAAAAAATCGGCACGTTGGGTTACAGACTGGATACCTAGAAAGATATGATGTTGCAGATGATTACAAAGGCAGTTTGATGGGGAATCCTCTTACTGAAGGAATGCTGGTCTTCTTGGGCTATTTAGACCTTCAGCTGGTTGGATTTGGCCCACCCACACATGGAGAATTATCTGTTTTACTCAAATTAGTGTTTTACTCCACTAATTTAAATGTTGATATCACAGTAACACCTAGAAAAGTTTGACCAAATAACTGTATACCTTTTAACTTACCCATGTTAACACATAAAATTAACCAGAAAACATCACTAAAGCATAAAACAGAGTAACAACAATGACAAAAACCACACTAAATGATATTAATAGAAGCATTTGCTTTAAAATGTAGATAAGATGAGACGTCGACTACAATTACATTTACATTTAAAATTGTATTGGCAGTCCTGCCAGTTCAATGAAAAAAAAAAAAAAAGAAATTAAGTGCATACCAATTAGAAATGAGGAAAAAAAAGGGCCATTATTTGCAGATGACAATCATATACACAGAAGAACCAAAATATTCAGAAGGCAAATTATTATAAATGTGGAATAAATAAGTAAGAAAAGCAGATGGATATATGTTTCATAAAATATGCAAGTCAACTGTGCTTTTGCCTACCAGTGGCTAAAGACTAGAAAATGGTTAAAAAGAAGATACTTATATTGGTATTAAAGAATATCTAGTACCTACAAATCTATCAAAAGCTATGCAAGTTTTCTATGAAAAAAAAAAAAAAACAGCTTTGTTTAAAAATATTAAAGGGGCCTCCCTGGTGGCACAAGTACCCTCATGGCGCAGCAGACCTCTCCTGCTTTGCCCGCTGCTCCCCTCAGCAGTGTGTTTCAGTCAGTCTGCCTGTTCTGCTCCCCGCTCTGTCTCTGGTGAATCCTTTCACCTCCCTGGACTCTGGCCTGTACCCCAGTTCTTGTGTGCATGGATAAATAAATCTTTAAAAAAAAATTAAAGAAGACCTAAAAGAAGGAAATACTATAAATACCTCACATATCTGTATACATATATACATGTATAAAATCAACATTAGGATTAGAAAAACATGATAATGATATCAGTATAGTATTAACTCACTGATATTCAGACTAACCAGTAGGATTGAACAGATGTCTATGAACAGATCTATGTATATATGGAACTTAGCTTTAAGACAGATGTGTCATGTTAAGTCAATTCAAAATTTTAAAATTAAAACACTGTATATTGAGAAGGAATAGTATATTAGACAGATATATAGATATATATGTATATATAAATGTATAAATATGTATGTATGTGTGTGCGTGCATACATGGTTTATATCCAAGCAAAACTCACACACATGAACAATAAAGGAAATGTTATAAAGTATGTAGAATAGCACTGTTCACAGTGGCAAAGACTGAAAATAACTCAAATGCCCATCATCAGAATGACTAAGCAAACTAGAATTTATTCACAGTGGAATATTATACAATAATCAAAATGAATACAGTAGAGAACATTGGTGAATTTTAGCAATATAATATTAAGTGAAAAAAGTTAACTCTAAATTATAACATATAACATGGTAAGTGCTATAATTATACATAAAAAGAAAAGCAAAATGATTAATATGGAATTCAGGTTGTAGTTTCCTTGGGTAGTGGTAAGGAATTGGGAACTCCCACATGTTTGTATGTGATTATTGTAAAGGTCGTATCTTTACAGGTCCTGCGTTCAGGTACATTTACTGTATCATTGGAAGTGCATGATTTATATTCTTTGTTAGTCATGGCAATTTAGTCCTTCTCCTGGATTCTACTCCAGTCAGTCCAGCTGCAGACATAATACATTTCGTTTAGCAAGAGCTGGGAGTATTATCTCTTGCTGCATATCTAACAGCCTCCAAAATTTGGGGCTTAAACCAATAATAGTTATTATTTTTTGATGTTTCTTTGTGTTGAGAAATAGGACAGGTTACAATTGAGATGACTTGTTTTTCTCCTTGGTGCCTGAGGACTCAGCTGGAAGACTTGAAATCAATTGCTACTGAGAGCATTAAGGCCTGTTGTTGTCATAGCTGAGGTCCCTTTGCTCAGATGTTTGTCTTAGTTGCTCCTTACGATACAATAAAAAAGGCAAGTTTCAATAAATAAAGAGTTCATTTAGAGCTAAGAGAAACAAAATTAGAGTGAATGACTGGGCCCTAACATTCAATGGTTGTTGAGGTTAAAACTGCCAATTCTAAATTGTCTTTCTATCTCAGTTAAAGTAGTTGAACCAACAATCCCTCTCTGTAGTTGCAAGAGCTTGTGTAAAGGCTGAGGAGAATAAGCAATCAAAGTGTGTAGATAGCTGTAAAATTGATAATTTCTGTTTTATCTCTGAGTCCTAGTAAGAATGACTGGTGAGTAAAAGACACAATCAAGCCCCTGCTTTTCCTACTTCAGGTGCCAGAGGCCTCTTTTTCTTCATCGTGATATTGGTGATCTTTTCCTATGTCACTTTACAAATTCACTGCCTCGGACTGACCACATTCTACAAATGAAGTCTCTTTACAGACAGTCAGCATTGTGGGTGACCTTGTACAGGAGGGCGTTGACCTTGCTTCTGTTAGAGGGCAACCCTAGGAAGATGGGCATGACCTGGGTTGTTGTGAACCCTTTCATGCATTAAGCACACAGGACCAAACCTAAAATCAGACACACAGAGAGAAATTAAAAGAAAAAAAGTTTATTTACAATTTATAAGGAAGTGAAAAGGGATGATGGTAAAGAGTGAGTGTGACAGAGAGAGAGATTAATTGGTCAGCACATAGCCACATCGTGCCTGCTCTTCCAGCATCATAGCCTTAATGGAGACTAGGATGGGAGGAGCCAGAAAAGTAAGAGAGAGAGGCCCACCTATCTTTGGTTTTTAAGGTCAGCACAACTACTCAATTCCACCCCTAGCTCCCAGCTGTTTTCCAATTCAGGAAGTCAGGTTCATGGAATACTAGGAGTTGAAATCCTTGGTGCCTGAAACCTCAATGCTGGGGGAGTTGAAAGTGAAGTTTAGAACACATTAGGGAGAAAGTCCAAAAAAACCCCACTTTCACTCAGAGCATCCCTGTATCCACTGTTTTGGAGTTTGTTCCTTACTGTTCCTATAATATTTCTTAGAGCACATGGTGCTTTTTCTTGGAAATAAGGGGTAGCCTTACATGTTTTCTCAGAGTATAGAGAATATTCATAGTGTTAGGTGCTACATAGAACCAGAATTATGTTTACCTCAGAAATCAGACAAAATTCAAACATGACATTGCTCTCCAAATTTAGTTGGATTCTAGGGTCACACAATCTTTGCCCAACCATGGACCCACTTTGTTTGAAGTTCTTATTGTCAAGATTATTAGTCATGGGGATCCATTTTGCTTGAAGGCTCATGGAACACTCATAAATAGAACTTGTGGTATCAGGAGATAACAATATTATCTTGGTGTGAAAACTCCCTGTGATCCCTTTGGTTTTCAACTAATACCGTATTGGGGGATTATGATATTCAACTTAAATGTGGAATTGAATTACTCTATAAGTTTAGTTGTCAAGCCCTTCACATGCCCCTGAACAATTCATGTTTGGCACAGATTCATTCTTTTCCAATGTGCTGATTAGAACCAAAACTTTCTAAGGCTCCCACACCCTTAATCCCATGATCATTACCAAAGATAATGATGAATGATAATGTTTCAGTGTTAATGAGGGAGTAAATAGCATGTTAATGACGTTTGCAGATGGATCTAAATTAGAAGAAGTTGTTAACACCAATGAGGCCAGAAAGAAAATAAGAAAAGTTCTAAAAAAAGTAGAAACATAGAAGAGGAAAAAACAAAAACGAAAACAAATTGAGATTCAACTGATATAATGCAGATTATTGTAATGAACAGAGAGCTAATTAAGAAGAACCAACCAACTCCAGGTCCTGCAGACTTAAAGAAAAGACCAGCAAAGCAGATTTTATCCGTGGTTTGAATTAATTCCAAGGACTTTATACAAGGATTCCCCGAAGTATTCTAAAATCTGTGACCAGTGTTGTGCTGATAAATGTTAACAAGTGGATTTCTGACCAAACAGAAAAAAAGATTATGTGTTTGAGCACATGTGATTATTATAAAATTGGCTACATAAAGAACATATAAATTCAATTTCAAGTAATGAATACATAATACTCTATTGAGAATTTATCTCATAGATAAATTTATGTAGACAATTTATCTCATAGATAAATTTATGTAAACAATTTATCTCATAGGATACTTTCCTTGTTTTTTGCCAAATTCCTATACCTGTAACTAATCTATGATAAACAAGGGCAGTTCCAACATGGACGTTGGCTAATATTATTATTTACATTGAATTAGACGAAAGTGAAACAGCAAAGACATATGTTGGAATTTGTTTTGTTCCTCACTGAGTTGAAAAACGTCTTTGCTGAGTCATACATTAGATTTTGAATACTTAAAAATATATTTTCTTAGTTTTTTGTGCTATCCATAATGTAATATTTGTACATTTAATATGTTCTTTATTACTAACATTTTCTCCTCACTTTGTTGAGTTTAGGCAACTAACAAAGCAATTAATCAAGCCTGGATTGTAATATTTGTTGATTTCCATGGTATAAATATTCCCACCGTAGACAGTTCAAGCTACCAATTTAATGTCACTAAACACAGACTTGGAATGAAATGCACAGCAGTATACTATTATGCAATGTGTTCACCATAGAGAAAATAGACACAGAATTTTAAGAACATAAATAATAGATAGAAAAATAAGGCAAAGTGATTAGAAAGGGATGACATTTGTATTCTCATTGCCTTCCAAAATAGAATTTATTTAGTGGAAAATTTATATAACTTAATTTTTGATAATGAAATCTCTGACAATTTAACAATTGGTTCTCACAAATCTGAATAAACTGGCCCCAGTTTATCACCTTCATGGATTTTACTCCTATGACTCAGGCCTCATTTCCAATTTGTGCTGGACATTATAGGATTCACAAGTTTAACATCTTCAGATACACTCTTATCTACTTGCTCCCAACAATGACTTTACTCCATTATTCACCCCACTGTACACTCCATCATCACTTCCAGTGCATGTTGCTTCTGAAATAGCTCTTGAATTTTCATTTTCCCTGTTGAACTTAGATCCTTATCAAATGTAGTTTATATCATTACTAAATGAGTATCTCTAATAATCTCCCATTATTCTAAAACAGTATTGGCCATATCCTGGGCCATTCAAAAATTAGGTAAAGATCATTGTAATTATTTGGTGAAAACTCAAACACCCTGTTATGGCAGGTGTTGAGAGTGTGTCCCTAGTCAGTCCTTTTTTTTTTAATATCCTGTCATTTTTCACCTCACTCCATGTTCTAACCATTCACACTGTACTTCTAATGGTTTGTTTCACAGACAGTTGTTCTTAGTTCAAGCAGTTTATCCTTAGAATATTCTTGTCACTCTTCTCAGCCAAAGGGCATTGGATTTGTCTCTCTAGAAGTAATTCAAATATAAAACTTCCTGACTTTCTGAAGAAGAGTTTCTTATTCCCTCCTTGGGATCCTGTTAACATTTGCTTGCATTTTCTTAATTTCTTTCTGTATTAAGTAACATATACTACACACCTTACACAAGGTTTGCATTTAGGGAACATTCAGCTGGTGGTCTCTTCTCCAGTTTCCAGTGCAAGGGCATGAATATTAGAATTCAGCTTCCAGGGACTTGTTAGCTCTGTGATCTTGGGTAAATTATACAACCTTTTTACATTTCGGCTTCTTCATCTGTAAAATGGAAATAACAATGCCTTTTAGAATTGCAGAGAATATGAAATCAAGTATTGATAAAACATCAGGTTTCATTTTAAGTACACAATATTTACTAGTTCTCTTTCTCACTCCACTTTTTCTTACTGTGTTTGAATTGTTTGTTCTCAAGTGCATCTTTTTTATAAATCTGTAACTTTTGGGGTACAGTCTTGCTTTGCTTTCTATACTCCCTGTATACCTAGGGTAGTCATTGGTTATGGTGCATGCTCAGTGGCTGTTTGTGGAATGAAATGAGAGAGGGCATGTCACATTTTGTGTGTGCAATCTAGACATGTGAGAGCAGGGTGAGTATATGAAATGAACCAATCACGTGGTAATAACAGAGCATCTACTCTGGGCAGAATATGAAAAACACCTAATAGTTATTGTTCTAGAGATCTTATGTTAGATCCCTATATGAAAATTTATAAAAATAAGATGGAATACTTAAAAAGATCCTCGATGTGCAAAATTCACTGTAAACAGAATATCCAATATAATATTAGAGACAGAAGTGTCTCTCGGGTGTGAGCATGTTCAGGTATTAGAAGAGAAAGTAAGCTCTTGGGAACCTTGAATGGAAGATTTGGTAAAGTGAATGAATTTTAAGCAGGCTCTTGACCAGCAACATGACATAAGGAAAGCCCTTTACACTAATTAACATATATAAGTTCTGCACAAGAGCTATTTGGGAGGGACTTTTCAAAACACTGAATGTTGTGATTGGAATTGTGTGCCCCCCAAATTCACATGTTTAAATCCTAAACCCTAGCACCTCAGAATGTGACTGTTTGGAGATAGGGCCTTTAAAGAGGTGATGAGGGTAATATGAGTTCGTAAACTTAACCCCACATGACTGATGTCCTTTTTTTTTTTAAAGATTTATTTATTTATGCATACAAGAGCTGGGGCACAGGCCAGAGTCACGGGAGGTGAGAGGATTCACCAGAGTGGGGAGATGGACTGAACACGCAGATGGACTGAAACACCAGAACAGGCAGATGGACTGAAACACACGGCTGAGGGGGGCAGTGAACGAGGCAGGAGAGGTCTGTTGCGCCATGTGGGTCACCTCCCTGTCAGGGGATCAAACTGTGCCGGGGGTGTTTCAAAGTGTGGCGCTCAACCCGCTGTTCCACCAGGGAGGCCCCTGACTGATGTCCTTTTAAGAAGAGATTAGGACACAAACAACAGACTCACGGAAGACTGACTGAGGACCCAGCAGGAAGGAGGCCATCCACAAACCAACCCTGTTGATAACTTTATCTAGACATTTCTGGTGTCTAGAACTGGGAGGAAATTAATTTCCCTTGTGAAGTCCACCCATCCATGGTATTTGTTGTGGCAGCCTGGGCAGATCAATACACTGAGCGAATGTGACAGCAATAGGAGTGGAATGGGAGAAGCAAATCCCATGAGATGGACCCATGAAATCCTGGGATTAAGGGCAGATTTCAGGATTTAGGACTTAGCAAGCCCAATCAGAGGGCTGTGATCCTCACAGACCTTTGTCCCTTTCAGTAAATTCAGTTTACTTCCTAAAACCCCCTCAAACTCTGCTCCTTCCCCATCCCTCTCCTGGTCTCCTGCACACTCTACTTCTCCACTGCCACTCCTAGTCTCTACCCTCCTTAAGAAACCTTTTAGCTGTCTCCATACCCTGGTCTGCTCTCCTGGTAGGATGACTTGTTCCTTGTCTCTTTACCCTTGGTATTGACTTTGACACTATTCTTAGTCTTCTCAGTCTAAGTCTTCTTAGTCTTCTAAGAACAGTGTGTGTCTGTCTTCTAATTAGTTGGTGGGCTCCTGATGGATGGGAGTATTTTTAAGTATATTTATAGATGTAGAGCCAAACATAGCATTTGACGTGCAGCAAGTGCTTAATACATATTTTCTGGCTAGGATTATACCTGGGACATACCTCACGCTCCAGAAAAAATTAATCTTATCTTGATCCTGATTATGTTTTCACATATACTTTTAATCATTCATATGCTCTTTAACAGAATAGCAGATCAACACTTTTGGTTGCTTACTTCTTCCTATGGTAGTTCTTTTGTGCCCGTCCCCCTAGCCCAGCACAAATTTCAGACTGAAATCACTACTGGTAATTTGTTGTTTCTTTATCTCTGCTTCCTAGCCCTTGCCCTCTCTCTAAATGCAGCATTCTTCCCAGGGCTGACTGCTGTTCATGAAGTCGGACAAATGTGTGATGAATTCACAAGGGGTAGTCTTTGAGAGTTTCCTTGGTGTCTCTTGTTTATGGAGTCTGGGAGACAGAACTTAATCTGAAATTGTAGTCATATGAAGGACAAGTGATCATTCAATGAACATTTGTTGGGAACCTGTTGTAGGAGCTAGAGATATGGGGGAAAGCCTAGACACACAGAGCTCATGGCTGTGAAGACAATGATAATAGAGTGACAGGTGCTATAACTATATTTCAAAAATTTTTTAAATTGAAGTATCATTGGGTATCATTGGTTTACATCACTGTTAGTATTTTTAAGTATAGTATCTCTGCTCCCCCCCACCCCAGGTGCAGTCACCATTGTGCACCCACCACCAGAGCATCTACCACCCATCATCTACCACTGTAGTCTTTCATAATCTCTCCCTACTTTGTTCTAGCCTCTTCTCCTCTGGATGGCTCTGTTTTATGGTTAACTTTCAAGTGTTAATTTTTAGGTTTGACTTCATCTGACACTTTGGTTTTTCTAAATTTCACATAAAAGTGATACCATATATTTGTCTTTCTCTTTCTGGCTTATTTAGCTTAGCATAATCCCTTTAGCTCAATCCATGTCGATGCAAATAACATGAGTTTATCATTTTTGATTGCTGAGTAGTATTCCATTGTGTATATATAGCATATCTCTTGATCCATTCATCTGTTTTTAGGCCCTTAGGTGTTTCCACATCTTGACTATTTTAAGTAGTGCTGCAGTAAGCATGGTTATACAAGTTTCCTTTAGAATTAGTGTTTTTGTATTCTTTGGATAGATGCCTAGGAGTGAAATTACTAGGTCATATGGCAAATCCATTTTGAGTCTTTTAAGAAAACTCTAAAATTACAGTCTTAAGAATAGTTTGCCAGGTACCTGGTTGGCACTGAAGGTGTTAAAGGAGGCTGCCCGGTAGCAGTGATGTTCATACAGGACAGTCTTGAGGGGTGAGTCCCACTAGTCATGGTTAGTGTGAATAGAGAGACACTTTCACTGGTAGAGATGAAGTGGGTAATTAAGCAGAGACAGATTATCAGAAACTTATCCCTGCCAAAAAGTTTAAGAAATTTAAAGAATTTTAAAGGAAGTTGGGGGGGGGGGTGATTATTATGTTCAGAATGAAATTGTAGAGTTCTCTCCAGCTGTTGTGTATTGTCAACCAGTTACAGAAGGCGACTGAAAGCAGGGAGACAGTTTTTATTTTATCTTGAGGATAAAGAAGAGCTTTCCTTTATCTGACTGCATGGCAGTCAGATGGGTGTGTATTAGTGTTCTGCCACAAATTATCCCACATTTCATGGCTGAAAGCAAGGCAAATTTATTATCTTACTTTTCTGTCAATCAGGAGTTGGTTATGGGTCTCATTCAGGTAAAATGAGGGGGTAGCCAGGCTGTCTGTGTTTCTTTCTGGATGTTTTAGGAGAGTTGCATTTGTAGCTCATTCGATTTATCAACCAAATTAGCATTTTAAGCATTGATCATGTGGTTTTAAGGGCTTATTCCTCTATTTTTTGCTGGCTGTCAGCCAGTGACCACTATTAGCTTCTAGAACGCCTCTCTCTGTCTTTGCACATGGACTCCTATATCTAAAAGAGCAAAAGGCCACCAAATCCTTCTTACTCACCATCTCTCCGATTTTACCGGGGAAGATTCTCTTAAGGATTTGTAGAATTATGTAGCACCCACCTGAATAATCCAAGATAATCTCCCTATCTCAAGATTTTCAGTTTTGCACTTCGACTTCACATTTGCAAAGTGCCGTTTGCTATATAAGGCAGCATGTTCACAAAGATGCTGAGTCATGGTCATTTGAAGGGTCATTGTTCTGTTTTCCAGAGTGGGGGCCTTCTGTGCCTTCCTTGAATTGACCCTCTTTACCTGTGACACTATCATGGCTCTTGGCACCTACATCTTGTTTGTTCTCTAAATCCTTGTTAGTTTAAATGTGATTAGAAACGTGGAAACTTGGATCCCATTCTAAATCTAGAGAATGAAAATATTCATTTTAGTGAAATTTCCAGTTTATTCGTAAGGCTGTTAACGTTTGAGAAATTCTGTTTCAAATAACTCACATGTATATTCTTGTCTTGTTGAGTGGAGTTCCTGAGAGGGGATTTGATCAAGCAGTTCCTCAGTGCTGGACACCAAGTTTTGTTTTTGACTTCTAACCACTCCCAACAGCTGTCACTCCTTGGGTATGTATTGATATCTGTATTTCTAGAATTGCAAAAGCTCCAAGGTCAGAATGTCACTGTCAGCAAGGGGTAGAAGGTGCAGAGAATCCTGGGGTGGGGGAAAAAAGAAAGGGAAGTGCTTTTAAATGGCACAGTCTGTTCAAATCACTATGCTGATGAGGCAGGGAAGGCAGGGGACTGGGGATTTGTGAATCCAAGCTGTTAACTGAGTTTCATGGGGAGTTGCCAAAGCCTGGAGAATTGACTTCATCTGAAACTCTGTGGGTTCAACGCATTCTTAAATGCACAAGACCAGAATGACTTGTTGGAGGTTGAATGTAAATGTTATTTGGGGGAAGTTATTTTCAGTTTATTTTGTTTATTGCCACATTTGAGCACCATGACTTATGTCTATAACTAACCCTCATTAGGTCTCAGTTTGATGTGTGGATGGAGGAGTGAATGACTGAATGTAAGGTGAGGGTAGTGATGTTGGAAATTTCCCCTATGTATTCTGCTCCCTTCTCTCTACCCTTTTGGCAACCACAGGATGACATCAAAATTTCTGAAAATGTGAGGTGTGATGTGATTCAGAAAAGTCAACAAAGTGATTTTGACAAATCCCTAAGAAGGTCATGGCTGCCAAGAATTTTTTAAAAATTGATGTTTTGGGGGTGAGAGGTCCCATTATAATCATAGACACTTTTCTGACCTGGCTCTCTGCCTTGATGATTCAAATGCTGATATTCTGACTGGCTTATTCGGTGTCCATAGCCATAGCAAAGCACCAATACTTGGTGTAGCGTAGGCTTAGTTAAGGACCTGTTCAAGAGAAAGCACGGAAATGATAGTGAGTTACTGTATTTCTTTATCATGAAGCCCCCATTCTTCTGAGGGAATACTCATGGAAATCACCTCGGGGAGCAGAAGGATCCCATCCCTTGCTCCTTCATCTCTGGCTTCAGAGGAAGTAGCTCCATGACTGCAGCCTGGTCTCTCCCTCCGTCCCACATTCCTGAGGCTCTCTGCTTCTCCCCAGCAGCATGTCCTTGGGACACCCTTGGGAAAGAAACTTCATTAACTGTCCTTTCACACTCTGACAGATGCAGTTACTCTTGTAGCTTTTAATGAAAGTGTTTAATCAAGCACAGTTCTAGGAGCAGAAAGCCAGGTCTCATTCTGGCTAAGTCCACAGGTATGGAGTTGAAGAAAGAGGAGAAAGAGTAGAAGAGGTACAGGAGAAACTTTTATTGATTTCTAGCAACAAAAGAATTGTCACAATGAACAGAAGAAAGACATTCAGTTTTCTTTCACTTGAGATTCTCTTTAGACCAAACTAGGCAGAAGTAAATTTTAGCTTCAATATATCCTACTTCTTACCACCTCTTCCTTATAAGTTGATCTCTTGCCTTTTCTTAGGTCTCCAGACTCCCCTATAAAGTCTGATCGGTTCTTTACAACATTCCTTATTTGCTACTTTCCCTTGGTATCACTATTCTCCCCCTTTTCATTGTTCTCCGGGCTGCTGAATTTGTTGAAGCTCAGTGGATTGAGTGGTGTTTGCCATCAGAGTGGTGGTGCGTCTATGTTATATCTAGATCTTCGTGGAAAAGCAAGTCTTGTGAAAGAAGCCTTGCAGGGTCTTCAAGATAAAGGAAAGTCTCTTGAGCCTCATTTTTAAATGAAGAGCACCATTTTGGCATTCCTCAGATAAAGACAAATTTATTTATTTTTATAAATATTGATTGAAAGACCAGCATTATACCATTGTATGACTGCTAGATAGACATCATGATACCTTATCACGTGTACATACTACATTGAGTTCACCACTAAAAGTCCAGTTTTATCCTTCACCATATAATAGAGCTCTTTTACCGGATTTACCCACCCTTCATCTACCTCTTCTGCTAACTATAGCCTGGAAGTTTATTTTTGCTTTGTTTACCTCTTTATTTAACATCTGTGAGATAATACAATGTTTGTCCTTCTGTCTGATTTGTTTTACTAAGTCCATATTGTCACAAATGGCAGCTTTCATCTATTTTTATAGTTGAGTAGTATTCCATCATGTATACATTCAACATATTTTACTTCCAATCATCTGTTGATGGACACTTAGGTTGTTCAGTTTTTTTCTAGCTTTTTGCTATTGTATATAATGCTACAATGAACATAGGGGATGGGCATGCATCTCTTTGAATTAGCATTTTTGTATTTTAGAAGTAAATACCAGAAAGTGAAGTAACTGGGTCATAAAGAATTTCTATTTTTATTTTTTAAGGAGACTCCATACTGCTTTCCCTAATGACTACACCAATTACATTTCCACCGGCAGTATAAAAGGGGTCTCTTCTCCCCACACTCTTCTCTGACACTAAATCAAGCCACACTTAGTAGTTTTAAAGTACTGGGATTTGTAGACAGTAGTCACTCAACAAGGAGGTTGCTCAAATGCTTATTCCCTTTCGAGGCACACACTTCTTGCTACTTGACATCAATCTCACTTATACTTTCTTTCCTTTCCAAAATTAAGACTGAAACAAAGCACAGAATGAAAAGAGCAAAAACTAAAAGGGGAAGCTTTTTGTATGAAGAACAGACAGGACAATAAATGTACTCTTTTCCATCTTTGTCCTGTAAGCTGGGCTGGCAGTAATAAGAAAATTTCTCATTTTTAGGAAATAAACCTCAAAAAACAATGGTATCCCAACACCATGATGTTGAAGGTGAAGGTAAAGTCATTGCTAGATTTCTTCTCCATCCATCTCTAAAGCACTGAGGTGTGAGAGGCCAACCTGCATGAGCCATGTCAATATGCTGCTTACCCTCTGGTTTCTAATTATTTTGACCAGTGAAGAATAGTGGCAGGAATTAGGAGGGTAAGATCTGGGTATTTATTGATCCTCCTGGTCTTTCCCTCTGGTCTCACTGTGAGACAGCTGTGCTCTTCCATTAAGGATCACAGCTCCTCCTAGGTAGATCTTTCCAGCAGCTCTTTCTAGGTCACTGTTCTGCTAACTGTACCCACTTCAGGTCTAGGAAGTTATTTCCGTGCTTTAGAGTTACTAGTTCTAGAAAACTGTGTTTATTGCACTTTCCTTACAACCTGCTCTTGCTTTTATCTCATTGGTGGTTTTTGTTTGTTTTGTGTGTGCGTGCATGTGTGTGTGTGTGTGTGTATAAGAACTAGGGTATAGTCCCAGAAGTGCAAAGGGTGAGTGTATTCACCAGAGACTGGATGGGGAGTAGAACAGTCAGATCTACTGAAATACTCTGCTAGAGGAGCAGTGGATGAGCCAGGAGAGGTCTGCTGCGCCATGTGGGTCAGCTCCCTGACTGGGGATTGAACTCAGGCCAGACCATACTAGTGATGGTGCCGCTAGGCTCTAGTCCTTGTTTTTATAGGTAGCATCTGCATTATGGTCCCCTCAAATTAGCTAGTTTGGCTCATTCCATAGTAAAAAATAGATCTGAAAGGGCTATTTAGTCACTAGATGCTTCTATTAAGTTTGTGGCAAGAAGGAATAAAAGTGTTTTTGGATTGTTGATGTGTGGGGAAATGCCATTTCCTCTTCCCTAGCTTTTGTCTTACATAAGCATTGATAATGTCAAGGTAAAGATAATGTGAGTGAGTTACAGTAAAGGTGGAGGAATAACTTCTATTGTTTTCCACCACAGGCAGCATAGAAGCATGGGAAAATCCTGCAACTGGGAGATTTTGAGCTACATTCTGGGCTCATGGTTGAGTCTAATAGTTTCTCATTGATAATTTAGATAAAAACAAACAAACAAAACTTGTCCATCCTACTGCTTGGATTTGTTGTGAGAATAGCATGAAATAATGTTAGTGAGCACTTTATGTTGTTGAAAGTCTCATAGACTTGATTGGTGACAGAGCCAGAGTAAAGAAAATAAGTGAGACCAAAGTGGGGAGCTTTTCCCATAGAGTTAAAGTCAGCTGGGCCTAGTGAGCTGCATTCAGTCCCCAAGGTACAGCTCCCATCACCGTTGGCCGCACTCTTCCTCTTTTGTCCTGGCGCCCTTGTCTTGGGTTGGGAAGGGTGTGTTTTAGGATCATATCTCAAGAGTGAGATGCTTGCAAAGCAAAACTCAGAGAAACATTATTGTGGTTATTTTATCAAATCCCTCAACCATTCTTTAAAAATAGTGGTGGGGCCTCCCTGGTGGCACATTGGGTTGAGTGCTGCAATGTGAAGCATCCAAGGCACAGTGGCACGAGTTCGATCCCTGGCCAGGGAGGGGACCCACATGGCTCAGCAGACCTTTCCTGCCTCGCCTGCTGCTCCCCTCAGCAGTGTATTTCAGTCGATCTGCCTGCTCTGTTCCCTACTCTGTCTCTGGTGACTCCTCTCACCCCCCAAAACCTCTGGCCTGTACCCTAGCTCTTGTATGCATAAATATATCTTAAAAAATAAATAAACAAAAATAGTGGTTAGGGATAAATAGTTGGTATGGCTCTTGTTCCAAAAACTCAGATATGAAATAAATATCACATCTGCTTTAAAAAATTTAGTTACACTAAATCCAAATTTGCACCTGGATCCTCATGAATTGGCAAGAAATTCAGTCACAGTCTCTATCCACTCATACCCACCCTAATCCACACTCAATTCCCCAGTGTCCAAAGGTCTCTGAAGTCTCATTCAAACCAATACCTCTCTAGGATGTCCTTCCCACTAGCTATCACTGAAATACACGTATCCACTTCCTTTATGGTCCTTGAAGTCCAACGAGTCTGTTGCATCTATGCTAAGCTAAGAAAAGTAAAGTCTTTTCTTGGCTCTAGCACTGACTTGGTCACCTCCCTCCACCTCCACCCCTGTACTATTTCTCTGATATATATCTAACTCTGTGGGGTCCTGTGGCAGGGTTTCTCCCAGCCATGGGTCTAACTAGTTGAGAAATTCAAGGATAGCTATTCCACTGGGAAATTGGGAAATTGGGAAAGATCTCTTATTTCCTTTCCTGCATGCTTCCCCCCCCCCTTTTTTTTTTCTTTTCTGAGATAAGCCTTTCTCTCTTCTCTCCTTGATGTATGAAGAGCTTAAGTCTTCACAAAAGGACAAGAAATTGTCCTTGGTTATTTTGATTCACTATACAAACCTGTCCCTTAGGCAAGAAAGCGAAAGCTTGGTTGCTTTGCTGGAATACAGAAAAGAAAAAGTAAAGAAAGAATAAATTCCAAATTGAGTTGTAAAACATCTTGCCACATTTGTTTTCTCATTGCAGCTTATCTTAAACCAGGAAGATCAAAATGCAAGGATGCTTGGGAAAGAATGTAGTTTGTGGGTAACTCTTGGAGACCATCATTTTAGTGCCTCTTTTTCATTATGGGTCTTTGGGATGGGAGGTCCTAAAATTTCAAAGAGTAAGATAGAACCCTTCTAAGTCACCTGTTTACAGGCCCAGGAAAGTCCTTTCCTTGCAGGGGAAGGAGGATCAGAATCTACAGCACATCGCCAAGTAATGTTTTCAGCTTTAACAGTTTATTTAAAATATATTTCTTCTTTAAAACCCATTTGGAGACTTGCTACTGCTTACTTTGTCTCCCAGCAACGTCAGAAGAGCCTATGGGAATGACATTTTTTTCTTAACGTGTGTTTTCACTCAAGGAAAAAAAGGCAACAAAACCCCTGCAACTTCTAAACCAGTTCCCAAAATAGACCAAGGAGACAGAGAAACCAAAGCACGCTATGCAACCCTTCTCCAGGGAGCAATTACAACCTAGAGGAAAAGACACAGTGAGTGCAGGGCTCCTAGAGACAGAGCTCCTTGCAGAGGCCCCTTCCCCTCCTGTCTCCCACCAGCCACAGGCATACAGCATAGCAAAAGCTATGCTCGCCTGAAAAATAAGTTTACCAGGACTCTGAAGAGACTGGAATATTAAAACTGTTGGAATTTTGGACAATCATCAAGCCAGGCCACCTGAAGTTTTGGTGTAGCCCAGGATTGATTGTATACCTTTACCCAGTGAGGCATTGAGAGTCTACTATGAGCAGACTCTGTGTGAGGCACTAGTGATACGGCAGGGACCTCTCTCAGAAGTTAAATAAGGGCCTCCCTGGTGGCGCAGTGGGTTAAGCAACGCACTATGAAGCAAAAACCGCAGCCACTGCAGCACGAGTTCGATCCCTGCTGCCAGCCAGGGAGGGGACCCACATGGTGCGGCAGACCTCTCCTGCTGTGCCCGCTGCTACCCTCAGCAGTGTACTTCTGTTGATCTGCCTGTTCTGTTCCCCACTCTCTGTGGTGAATCCTCTCACCCCCCACACCTCTGGCCTGTACCCCAGTGCTTGTATGCATAAATAAATAAATCTTTAAAAAAATAAGTTAAATAAATGCTCATCTTTTTCACTCTCCTAGATGTTGTGGGCTATACCCCAGTCAGTCATGTGAGCTAGTTCCTATTTCTGAGCTCTGGAGCTGTCATTTTTATCATTCAGGTTTTGCTTATGATTTTCCTTCATCTGACAAATTCTTTCCTTCTTCATCTTCCAATGTATCTTTCCTTTGCCTACCCCCTAGTCCAGTTATGTAGGTAGATTTTTTAAAAGATTTATTTATTTTGCATACAAGAGCTGGGATATGGCTAGAGTCACAGGAGGTGAGAGAATTCACCAGAGACAGATTGGGAAACACAACAGGCAGATCGACTGAAACACACTGCTGAGGAGAGCAGCAGGTGATGCAGGAGAGGTCTGCTGTGCCATGTGCGTCCCCTCCTTGGCTAGGGATCGAACTCGCACTGCTGTGCAGCAGGTGCTTCACAGTGTGGTGCTCAACCTACTGTGCCACCAGGGAGGCCTCCTATCTTGGTAGATTTATGTCCTACCTATTCATTTATTAGCACATAGTCTTTCTGCTTTTTGTGCACTTAATCACACGATATGACTTTTCTGTTTGTTTTTTCCCCCAGACCAAGATCCACAAGAGCAAGCTCTTCATTTTTCTATCTGTGTTCTATAGTGCCTCATATTATGTTTCATGCTAAGTGAGCATATTGATTATCATTTGAATAAATAGTTAATTCCAGAAACTAAAGTATTTATTTTGAATAGACCGAGGAGATACTCAGACTTACTATTGCCCGTCGGACCTTGGCTAACTAACTGCCCTGGTCTCGGTTTTATCAGCTCTAAGTTAAGGACAGTAATATTTTTGAGAGTTGGCAGAAAAATGTAAGGGTCAAGTGGATATAAGAGAACTGTTTTTGGTACATATATTAGCTCAATAGTAATAATTATCATGAAGCATAGAGCTAGTATTAAAGAACACTTGTTGATTCTGAATTTTCCATTCTCCATGGGAAACTAGGTGATTTTTTAGCTTTTGGTTTAGTTTACTCCACTTATGGAGAAAATATTTTCACTGACATTGCTAATCTCTTACCACATCACCCTAAAGATTTTTTTCTAAATTCTCTTCTAACCACATTCATTATTTCTTTTATCAAGTTTTATAAATTCTCTACTTAGCCACAGAATAGCCCTGGAGTGAGAATGGGGAGTGACACTTTCGTGATTTAAGTTAACTCAGACTCTGGAATCTACTACTTAGAACTGGGTTCTGGCAAGTATCATCCTTGATCTGTGCCTCAGTTTCCTTAGCTGTGAAGATGGTCTCATAAAATATTGATTGGTTCTTCTGGAAAAAGTTTTCTGCCCTGAAGAGTTACTACTTCCTCACTTTGACAACCCATGTTTGTCTTTTTCAAAGCTGCTTCTTCTTTTCTCAGGAACGTATGAGTGACTGGTTCCATCTTCCAGGTGTTCCAGGGACATCCTGAGAGGCCTGGCTTCTAAATTTGCTGAGAAAACCAAGACATAAACAGAGGATTGACAATGGTTGACATAGATACAATAGAATTTATTCAGTTCTCAGAGGATAATCAAACTGAAATTTCCAATCCTTAGACTCTACAATTATATTCTAGGGCAGTGAGCTATTAGGCATACATCGAGTACACAGCCCCTAAAAAGAGGGTTAAGAATAATATGACTTTATATATAGGATAGATTTTGTGGGTTATTTAATGTAGTATTTCCTAATTGAGGGTGATTTGGAATTACCAAGTGCCTCAGTCCATTGAGAATCTGATTCAGGAGGTCTGGGGAAAGGATAAATCTTGCATGTGATTTAAAAAATAGGCAATTCTGTTCAAAACTTCTGATGCAGTTCCCTTTTCCTCTCTGAGGAAATCCTCCAACCTGTAACACTTTGTTTCTCTGGGGAGCAATTATAACCTAGAGAAAAAGAAACTGAAAGTTGAAATTTCCAGAATGTGTCTGGAAGGACACCTAGCCATATCTGTCTTAGATATCAACATATTTTTTGCAATGGGGAACTCATCCACTGGGAATTCTTGGGCATGAAGGTAAAATGAAGTGAATGCAGATCTTGTCATTGCACCCACAGTGAAGAGTGGGAGCCAGTACGCCATCAACCCCACCATTGCATACTGGGACACACTTCCATAATAAAGCTCTCTCAAGCACAAAATGTGCATCTAATGGAATGTCATTTTTCAAGGCAGCTAATTCACATGTAAGCATAAAATCTTTACTTTATTGCCTTATATCATGAAATACAACTATATCTGAAGATTGATGCCTGTAGTTAACCCTCTAATCCTAATTCCTTTGATTAATATTGGGCATTAATTCAACTCTGTCTCCTGATACTAATTCTAGATGTTGATATCTTGAATGCTAATAGAAATCTTACATTCCTAGGATTTATCCTGTGGCTTGTTCTCAATTTTAGATCCATCATTCTAAGACATGTTTGGGTTATCTTGAAGCAGTCAGGTGGATGAGTTTAACCTCACGTCTAAAAGGGAGAAATAAATTGTTCAGCAGTCCAAAGATGAATGAAGGTCAGCAAGACTAACCACATGCAGATTCCATAACATTTCAAAATTGAGTGTGAGTGGAAGGTTGGGAAATTGTGACTGGAAAACTAGACTTTTGCAGGTTGTCTTCCATCAGATGATCACTGATGTATTTATTTCTCTGATTAATGAACTTTGCAAATTAACCTCCACACTGTTCTGTAATTGCGATTAAGGTTTCAAAAAAGCACTTAAGCGTGTGTTTCTGCCGCTCCTGTGTCTATTCATTTGGATGGCCAGCTCATGGTGCTGATTTCGCAAAGATAGTGCCAGTCTCCTGACCTCTGAATTTACAATTAATTATTGCATTCAGCACCCAAATTACCCCCAGTCTCTATGTGCCCAGCTTTATCTCTCAGCACACACAAGCCTGGGTTTTAATTAAAGGTCCTCCAAATTAAATGAAAACAAATTCAATTATTACATCTCATTGGAACAGCTCACAGCATATCCTGACAGCGTTTATCCAATGGGCAACCCAGGGAGAGCTCGTCTCCCACAACTTAAATTAATGTGCCCCGTAAATGATTTTTCTTATCATTGCTTGAACAGGTTTTTTGCCATTGGGTCAGCCCTAGCTTGTGGTCTGTGCTGTCTCTGAACAAACTATGATTTAATACTGTTTCTCTTTTCTCAATCTTTTCTAATCTCTACCTAGTTCTTTTTCACTCTCTGTGTGTGGAAAGAGAATGGCCTCATGTTCTGTTCCCTCTGAGAATAGAAGATAATTACCCTCCCATCTCTGCAGGTTTGGAAGTAGAACTCAGACAGGCACCCCTTAAATTTAGATCCGTACCCAAAGCTCTTGGCGATATACAGGGATGCTGTGTGTATGCTCTGGGCTGTCTGAAGTTTAGAGGAATGTGCGCTGAATTGTGATTATTGTTATGATAGATCATAACAATAATCATAATAATACGTGTTTATTGAGGACTATAATGTGCCAGGCAGTGCAAACAGCATGCAATTAGACACAGTCCCTACCCAGTGGGCCTATTACATAAATAGGAAGCAAGGCAAGGCCTAAACAAAAGGAGCAATAGAAATGAGCTGAAGGGAGGGTTGAGAAGAGAAGAACTATGATTTCTTTTGATTAGTGGAGGTCGAATCTCTGTCTTGCCTGGGCCTTGTTGCTTAGGTTGCACTTTCTGCAAAGTTTTCTTTTCAGTGTGAAACTCCAGGTTTCATCCTATCTGGTTGGGACTAGGATTAAAGAGTTTCTAAGAGGAGCCTTAGGTTCAAAAACAGAAAATTGGATCTTTTCCCCATTGTAGGCATTTCTATAATCTGATGTACGGAAGGTTTGGCAATGTTTTTGAGATGGGCATAAAACCAGCCCTGTAACCCAAGGCAGTGTCACAGGCAGCGTTGTGTTCTGCTGCTATGAGCACCAGGGCTAGGCCAAGTAAAAAGGCACAGATGAGGGGAGACACTGAAAATAGTGTGAAGAGGTCTTCCCAGGTCTTAGAGCTGAGGATATCTTTTCCCTTATGTTGACTGTATTTGTCTCATGCTGTTGAGAAGGAACACCTGAATGCAAATGGAAACAGAGAGAAAATATATAAATCACAAAAACTCCCAAATCCTTATAACTCAGGCAGCAGGGCAAGGCAAAGCAGAAGAAAGAAATGTGGGCAAAGGAGAAGGAACTGTGATGCCAAGCCTGTGGTTTCCAGACAGCCTCCTGGCATTTCCTGTGCCCTGAAACAGCCCACCTGCCTCAGAAGCAATGGCTTGCCTGGAGTGTTCCACTGAGAGTTTGGATCTCTGGGCAAGGGGCCACCATGTCCCTGGGCTTAGCACCCAGACATGAAACTAATGTCCAGGGCTGTCAACCAGCTGGGAGAGCCAAGACTTGGGGGGCAACACAGTCATGATTTGTCATGTTTTTTACATTCTTGGTTGAACCAGCATCCTTGAAAAGCTTTTTCTGAGTTAGCTTATGTGTTGGAAACCCTGTGAAGGCACATTTCGAATGGAAGGTCACCTCAAGTATTTGTAATCTGACTGGGGGATGGGAAAATATCCATATGTAGAGGAACTCATAAACAAAATGGCAGGTTCCATTTTCCTGTAATTTCTGTATATGTTTATGATTCACCATGACATATTGTGTTGCTGTTATTTGTTTTTATCTTATTACTTTGCTCTAGACTAAGCTTTGTTAGAAGTGGGTCTTATTATTTTTGTTTTATATATATTTCACATTTCCAAAAAGTAGTGCAGTGTCTGGCATTTGACAATATGTATTTGTCTTAGAAGTGAATAAAGTAAAAGCCTAATTCAGATGCCCTCAACCAGAGCAGTATCAGCTTGTTCTCATCTCCCCTTGTGCTTATATTTCTCTTATTGTTGTATTACTGAATCCACCTCATTTCATCTATAAGCAGTGGACTCACTTCTAGCTGATGGATCATTATCTTATAGGCTATAAGAGTAGTTTAGAATAGTGATTAAGGTACTGAATATCAAAATTTAGTTGTATGACCTTGGCTGAAGTCTTCCCCTACCTGTAAAATGAGTACAATGCCAACAATATTCATTTTATAGTACTGCTGTGAGGGTTACATGAGTGACATAAACTGGAGCAGTACCTGGGACATGATATTATATGTATTAACTTTCCTTATGATTACAGTCTTAAAGGCTATTTGTTGAAACTTGACTTGTATTCTCCCAAAAGATAGGCTGACATCCTCACCCTCAGTACCTGTAAATGTGACCTTCTTTGGAAACAAGGTCTTTATAGAAGTAGTCAGACCATATTAGACTAGGATAGACCCTAATGCAATGACTCGTATTTTTATATGAAAAATAAGATTTGGACACTAAGATACACCCAGGGGGAAGATGCAAAAACACAGACACACAAAGGGAGAACAGCATATGAAGATGGAGGCAGAGATAGGAGTGATGTATATGGAAAGGAAGGAAGGAAGGAAGGAAGGAAGGAAGGAAGGAAGGAAGGAAGGAAGGAAG
>JAGFMF010011417.1:5071825-5175318 GCA_019455555.1 Galemys pyrenaicus
GGGAGGGAGGGAGGGAGGGAGGAAAAGAAAGGCATAGACTGCCAGTAAATACCAACAGGTAGGAGAAAGGTCTAGAACAGGTTCATCCTCAGAACTCTACAAGAAACCAACCTGACAACAACTGAAGTTTGGACTTCTAGCCTCTAGAACTATGAGAGAATAAATGTCTATTAAGGTACCCAGTTCATGGTCATTTACAGACTGCATAAGTTTTAGCTTCATGTATTCATCCAACACAGCACTAGAAGAATGCTCTGAAGTTAGATCTTGGTCAGTGAATATTTGTTGAAGTGGATGGAATCAACCTTGAGATCCTTATTGTGAGTTGGAATTCAGGAATGGTTTTAGTAGAAGTAGACTTTTCCAGTCTGATACTCTGTATCACCTATTTGAAATTATGGGTGCATAATTTGTCTAATTTGACTTGTTACTGGTATGACATATAAAACTACTTAAAATGTGACAATAAAAGGGAAGGAAGTTGTGATAAGGTTTTCCTCTCATATGGGGAGCTGTCCTTAATTTTTCCCATCACTGGATGGAATCTGCTTACTTACAAGGTTACTCCAAGTAGAAACATTTAAAGCAAAGAAATCAAAGTAGATATACATGTGTATAGGATTGTGGCGTCTTGAACAGAATGTTATTCATAAACATTTATTAAATGGAATGTTGTGTTAGAAATGGGGTACAGTGGAGAATAATTCAGAGAATGAAACAATAATTAACATTTATGAAGTCTTTAGTCTGTGCCAGGCAGTATCCTAAGAACCCTATATTACTTGATTCTTCAATATCTGAGTTAGGTAAGTCCATTTCACAGATGATAAAACATGCTTGGTGAGATTTAGTCTTTTGTTCAAGGTCACATAGTAAATGATAGAGCTCCAGTTTTGTGCTTAGGCAATCTGGCTCCAAAACTCTTTTATCACTGCATAAAAATTAGGTACCTCTTATACTCATATCGCTGAGAGTACACCAGTAAAGCAGACACGCAAAAAAAGCAGCAGAATCATGGCTAAGAACACTCTGGGTAAGGACACATGTTTTCAAACTACAGACCAGCTTGGGCATAGGAAAAAGCAGCAGCCTTGCTTGTGACTGATGGATCATCATTAGTGGCTGATAGATCATCATTACACTGTACTTGGATTGGCCTCAGGTCAAAGCCCAGTCTTCAAGAGGGGCGTTTAGGGTTTAGTTTCTGTAGATGCTGGCAGTGTAGGTAGCACAAGGCCAGCCTTCTTGTCACTTAAGAGCCAAAGAAAGAGCAAAGACCCTCGGTTGCTTAGGGCAGCATCTTCTGGCTCATGAGGATCTACCTGCTTTCTCTCCTGGTCTTGATGTCTTGTCAGACCCAAGATATCTGGTGCTAACATAACTCCAAGCAAGACTTACTTATTAGAGTGAATGGGAAAATAGCTCTTGTTTTTGCAAAGAGGTGGTGCTCCAAGGTAGGAAACCTGTGTACTATTAAGAGAGGCTGGTCATCTACATGGGGTAGCTGCCATTCTTCTAGATTTCAGCTCTGACCTTGCTAAAGTCCTCGCAATGCACTGTTTCAGGATTCTTTCTCAGTGTTGATGTAGTCTACACTTTTGACTTGCTTGTGGCCCAGCTGGTTTAGAGATTGACAGTCAGTACTATCTCTAGAAGAGAATTTGCTTGCCTGCATGCAGACAACTCACTGCTGTGAGTATTGTCGCTGGGCTCAGTAGACTTCCCAAGGTTGCATTTGAAAACTTCATTCAGTCATTTCCTACTCACTGAAGACTTGAAAGAGGATGAATCTGAAAGTGAGTGGCTATTTTTAGTAGGTCCTTGGTTGTAAGGAGATTATGAGTGGGCGAGTCAGCCTGAGGGAAGTTAGCTTTTCCCAGCTACTCTTGAGTCTTTTTATCTATATGGTTGTTTGTATTCTATTGTTTGGAGTGATTCCTCTAAACCTCGATCATATTAAAACCAACTCCAGCAAAATCCAACTGCATAAAGACAGCTAAACAGCAACATATCAACACGACCTATTAAAATAGAAGGAAAAGTTAAAGTAAATAAAAATAAGAACAGAAGACCTGTATAGGACCCAGCTCTGTCTGTCTGACCCTCAGCCAACATGCAAACACTAAGCTCCAGTGTACCAATATAAAATGAGAATATCACTGTTAATAATGGTTTATTTCACTGGGTTTTTGGAAAAGTCAAATGAGATAATGTATGTGCAAGTCTTTTGCAAATTGTAAAATATTGTACAAAGCTTACTTATTTTTTCAGAAAATACATATGGATTTTTTGCCCTTTTGAATTATTCATTTTCTAACTCTTTCTAGTGGTTTGAACAATCGGGTATTTGATTTTTATCTTACTTCCTCAGAACTCTATATACATTCAAATCAATTATTTCATTTTCTTCTCATACCACCTCTGTTTTACCTGCAAAAACCAGAGTGTGATTTAGTTGCCTAATATTTAAAATAAGTTGGACTCTGACTTCTAGGCTCTTGGTTTATGTTTTTAAATTACTTTTCTGAAGTGGGGGATTGTTAGGGTGCATAGTTGCATCATTACTTATCAGAGCTCACAGACTTACAAAACAACCTTTTCTCCAGATTCTGAATGTTTGTAAATGGGAAAACAGTTGGGTGCCAGAGAGAAAAAGAGTCACAATGTCCCATGTGGCCATTGATTATTTTTCTCTGAATGTGTGGCATTTTCAGAGCACAAGACTGGCATCCTTGGCAGGCAGCCTTCTCAGGAAATCACTACGTTTGGGGGCCCACCTTGAATTCTGGCATAGCTCAGGGGGGTTGGACTTGGCCATTCCAGACTCTGCCTGGCTCAATGGGGGGAACACAGGGCTGGGTATGAAGCTTCCCTCTCAGTCACTTGCCTTAGCAGGCTACCTCCCTTTATATACCGCCCATCTACCTCACAGGGCTGCATCATTTTTAATTAAAGATGTTGTATTGGGGTGAAGTATACATGACAAAATTTAACATCTGAATCATTTTTATGTGTACTTCACAGTGACTTTGAATACTTCAAGGTCATTCATTTTGTTGTGCAACCATCACACCAGCCTCTCCAGAGCTGCAAAGGGTTGCTTTAGAGTAAAATGAACTCATTTCTGTGAAAGCCTTTCAAAGAGCATGACACACCATAAGAATGTATAATATTGTTATGACTCCTTTTACCCAATAGCTTAGAAAATGAGACAAAGATGAGCTAAAAAGGGTTGCTTAATTTACAATGGACTCAAAGAGGTTTAGTACACTATCTCTGGGAGGATTCGAACATGCCTCCACCACAGGGTTTCATGGACAGGATTTACTGCCAAGGAAAATAGATAGACCTGTGTATTTTGAAATCATGGCCAACTTAGGCTTTCTACAAATTTGCAGCTACCACTTCCTTGCTTGAGTCTAAGAAAGAAGACATCATTTCTCCTCTGCTTAGTATTAGAAATTTAAGGGTCAGATGAAACAGTGACTGGAAGGAGCCCGGGATGCCTAGTGAATAGGTCTGGAGACAGGAGAAAAGACTCTGAATAAAGTGCAGAGCTTTGGTGTTCTTATAGATGGTGTGTAGCCTTTCAATTTTATCCAAACCAGTATTTTCATTTTAAATTCATAGGAAGGTTTTCTAGCTTACTAAATGTAATATGGAGCAGATCTGTGCATTCATTAATAGATAAATGCATAAAAGCATTTTATTCATTCAACAATATATGTTCTTTCCTAATCTGGTTAAGTTTAGGAAATTGGATTAGAGAGAAGACAAATCTAGAAATAACATGCTGCTTAAGGAAGTAGAAATCCAGTGCCACGGGTCTCTGTCTGAGGATGCTCTGCTTGGGTTATTTTGGGAACTACTATTCTCGTGTGAAATTAAATTTGTAGAGAGAATAGGCCTAATGGCCAATTGGATCCAGCTGCCTGTATCTTTCACTTAGCAAGGAGTACAGTCATGGGATGGTGTGTGGATTTGTGTGGTTCACGGGATTGCCATTGTCCCAGGATTCACTACATAGCTGTGTCACAGCAATGAGGGAGCCCACTGATGGGTCTGTGAGAGGAGAGGAAGCAGGAGAAGATATTGCTGGTGGTGGTGATGAAGATGACGATTGGCATTATGAAGAGCTTACTTATATACATGCCACTTTCCTAAACAAGTTAGCTGTTCCCCCCCCCCCCACTTAATTATTGAGTTCACTGAAGCTTGAAGAGGTTAAGTAAATTGCCCAAGGCCATACACCTGATAAGGGCTGGGCTCAAACCCAGGTCTGTCTTACTGCTGAGCTCATCACTGGAGATAGCACACCAAAAATATCACAAGTTGAAAGAATAGCGCAACTTCTCTTCATTCCTTTTCTTCTTTATGTTATAGTCTCTCCCCTATTTTTTTTTTAATACTGGGTGGAGGGATTAAAAAAAGCATATATAAAACTATTTCAGGTATCAAGCAAATGAAAGAACTTTGTATATAACACAAAGGTTCCCAACTTAAGAGAAAAGTATATTGACATAATTGCACTTATAGTTATCCACATATCCCCAGGGTGATGAACATAACGAATCTGGTGTTTCTTTGCTGCACAAGGGTTCCTCTTTAAAAGAAAAATGATGTCTTGCAGAATGGACTTAAGCTGTCTATTTTTTAGGAATTTTAGGAGCAGTGATTTCTGACTCACATGGGAAAATAGGGCTAATGGAAATTTATATTTGGTGAAGGATGGAACCACCCTAGGTTTATGCAAAAGAATTGATGTGTTTGCACTGCTTGTGATTGAAAGTGGGTGGAGGAGGCCTGGATTGAGAAACACTAACTGTGTGTCTGAGGAAAGTTTATGTTCTTTAAGGCTCCTGTATATTATAGAATGTGGCGACAAAGCTATTTGGATAGTTTAAAAACTTATTTTTTGAATGAAGCATCTTTTCTGTTTGCAACTCTTCACATTGGTTTATTTCAAAGATATTTATAATCTTGTCCACGTTTGGTCTTTATTTTTCTTCCTGAAAGAAGAGGGAAGGATCTCATTCATTCATCAAGTATTTACTGAGTTCTTACTATGGGCCTGGCATCATAATAAAAAGACAGATATTCCCACTGCCTATCAGCGAGGGATGTGCAACCAGGTGATCCTTTGAAAGATCACTTTGTCCAAACTCAGACAAAAAATGGTTGACATGGTTCTGACGAGGGACCGTGTTTCTGAAAGGGCCACACTGGACAGTCTCAGGACACGTGAGAAACTCCAGGAAAACTAAAGATCAGAGGCGAAGTTTGGAAACGTCAGTGAAATAAATCTTACTTGTCACAGGTGAGGTTCCAGCTTTGCACTGACCATTACAGTTTTCACTAGGGGTGCCTCTGTCTTAAGCTGTGCCCCTCTCCCAGGTCAGCAGATCAACTTCCTGCTGTTTCAGTGACAGTAGATGGGGTAGTCCATTGCAATCAGGTTTCCGCAGAAGCTCGCCCTTGGCATTGAAACGGACTAGGTAAGTTTGTATGTAAGGTTGGGTAAACTCAGATCCATCATGGACATTAGGAAAACATTTCAGAATGCACGCCATACTAATGATGGGTAAATGGCCATCTTCCTTGAAGAAATGTCTTCCCCATATGAAGATTTAATATAATGCTCTCTGCCTTTTTGTAGGATCAATATGAAACCTGACAACTGAACAGCATATTCTATATTTCTTATAAAAATGGAGTTGAAGGTATTTTTCCATTGTGTCACTGAGTCCTTATTTTAAATCCCATCGATTGCAACTCCACAATAAATTTCTGCTTAACTTTCATTCCAAGCAAATGCTGTCTTGACTGATGAATTTGTATACCTCCTGTTTTTAGAGAACACACGACATAATCTAGTGTCCTTTCCATTTGACTTCACTGGCACAAACTCAGAGCCAATGATACTGAAGTGTTGTCAGCTTAACTTGTACTTGGAGCACCTCACCTTCTACTCCCTCCAGGTGATCTTTGTTTTGATTTGCCCTTAAAAGACTGGCTTTATGAGGAAGGGAAACCTGATGTCCACTCATTAGGTAGGGAACAAAGTTACTAATTATGATGATCTCTTTGGTTTACTTCCCTGCATATATCTTTCTGTTCATCTTTCTATCTGAACATGAAATCAGCCCTTCTTGGGTGACAACTTACTAGCACTTGAAAATAAAAATTATAGATAAATGAAATATGTTTTAAATATTGATGACTCTGTATTTCTTAATCAGGTCTTCAGGGGGACTGTAAGGGGAGGAAGAGACAAGGAGCTTGTACTTGGAAGATAATAACACAGTAGGAGGGTTGCCTATACTTCTATCTCCTTTTCACTCACACTCACTTGGAAGTGACCTGGGAACATTTACCAACTGTCTGAAATAGGCACTATTGTAACAACTCTTCTGTTACTCAGAAAACTCTCAGAACAACTTTTTTAAACTCATGGTCATGCACACTATTGAGAGTGAAGACATTAAATTATGGTCAGTTCTCAAGACCAGGTAATCCAAACAGGCATTAAAATAATCATATAAATGCCATTGCTATTGCATAATAAAAATAAAAATTAAGAAGTGAGAAAAAATTTGTTAGTGACCCAGAAGAGTAAGAGCAAGGAATTTTTTTTGGGGGGGGGGGTTGGGGAATTGAGAAAGGCTTTGGAGAGGAGCTGAAATTTGGTAGAAGGACAATTTTGGCTGAGCAAATAAGATGTAAAGAAGAGCAAGTACTGAGGATCTTCAAAGGTGATGGAAGTACAGCTGGTCTAGTAGTCCTCTGTAGGGGAGTCAGAGAAATGAATGTTAAGTCTGATAGATTTCAATACATCCCTTGAAGTTTGTCAATTAATGTTCCAACTTATGGGGGAGCTATTAAAGTTTTTTTTTAATAAGAGTAAAGCCACTTAGACTTCTGCTTCAGAAAAATTGAGTTGAGCAATGCCAGCAATTCAGAGAGCCATAAATGTTTATTACAATAGCATAGAGGACAAATAATATCCCTTAGTCAGGATTTGTTAGTTGGAAGGAGAAGAGAATGAATAATGCAAATGTGGGAGAGATTATTGACAACTTAACTTGGCCAACGATAAAATGTGGAGAAATGTATAAGCACACACTGCAGCCTGAGATGACCTGTGTTTGTGAGTATGGGCGGCTGAAAGCCTTATGCTGTCATCCATGAGGAGTGATGGGTGTCGGAGAATAGATGTGATTGAGGACGCTCAAGTAAGGAGTAGGGAGAAGTTGATAGGATATGCTGAAATGGTGGGCTGGTGAGAGTTTTAAGGGTTGAAAATTGTTGTAAGGGTAAAGTGCGTTGGGGAGTTATGCTAAGCTGTTTGGGAAGAAGTCGACATAACCTGGAGAAACGACTTTCTGTTTTCTTAGCATTGAGTCCTTTGCCAGGGGCCCAGTGGTAGAGGTAGCAGTACTTCTCAATTATGCAATTAAAAGTTCTTCAAGACCCCTGCAACTCATGTGAGACAAGAGGGCCCTCCCTATGGGCTGTGGCCATTGCATTTTCTAGATTTACTAAAGGGGACAATTTCCCAGAATTTAGGTTGTTCCTGGAAGTAGCTGCATATCATCCCAGAAGTACATACAGGCTGAAGAGGTCGGTAAGCAGCTCTCTTGAGACTTCCCTCTCTTTCCCCACCTTGGGTGCTGGTGAAAACAAAAATTGAGCGGCGAGATTCGTTGAGTTTTTTTTACCTATTTCCTGTGCCAAGTGCCCTGCTACACACATTACTTTGTTGAATAGTTACAACTTGATGAGGTAGATGCTATGATTATTGTTACTCTGTGAATTGTTACTCTATAAATGAGTAGTTTGTTCAAGGCTCTATGGCTACCAAAGCTAGTAGGCAATGGTCAGGCATTCTCTGGGGTGGAGGCAGATAGGACAGTCGATTCTCATTATTTGTGGTAGTAATGTTCTATTAAGTCATCTCAAACACTGAATTAGCAAATACTGAAGCATTGCTCCTAAGGGAAATAAAGAGCTAGGTTCCTGCAAGCCTCTGGTCGCATTTTTTCAGTGGATCAATACAAAATCTTGTTTTATGTGTTTTGTTTCTTTGTTTAAGACACATTATTTAATGTATAGTGTTCATTCATCAACACTGAACCCTCAGGTAACACCACTGCAGCACATGCCCCAAGGAGGTTTACCTAACACACACATTTCTGCTGCACAGCACGTCGCAGCCTTCCTTCACTTAAAACACTAGGAGGCGCTCTAGGCACCTCGGGGCCATCTTAAACAGGAAACCAACAAAAATTAAAAAGAAAAAATTCAGAAAGCACGGCACTGAATAGACCTTGCAGAATGAGCTGAAACAAAAAGCAGAGCACCATCTTGTGCCATCTCAGCTGGGCACATCCACATTTTGGCCTCTCTGCTCACATCAGTGAATGCCCATGTAAGCAGAGTTATTGAGTATTGATTCTGGGTTATAAATAAATTTTGGTGAGTAGGTAGATTTGCAAATACTAAATCTATTAATAGTGAAGGTTGATTGTGCCGCAAGTCATGGACATATGTGCGTCTGAGAAAAACCTAGAAAGATGTGACCGTGATATGTCTTGTTTACCGTGGTGCTTTTTGTAGAGTAACATTTCCCTGCCTTCCCATTGCAAAGAGCAGCCTCCTTAGGAGTAAGTTGCATTAAATGATCCGTAGGTTAGAACACATAGGTCTCAGCAGTGGCGGGATCAGCCCAGTGATCTCTTGTGGCCCCACGTGTGAAGAAGGGAAGTATAGATCCCACAACCTCCTGCCTCCTCCTGTGGATTCTGGACCCTTATGTATCTTTCCTAATCTTTCTTCTGGGCTTGACAGAAGTAAGAGAGTAATTTTTCTAATGCTAAAATTCATTTTCATATTCATAGTCATTGTTTTTTGTACGTTACAGAATGCAGCAGGTGAAACAGAAACTTCTAGAATCAAAGACTTAATCTCCTAACCCTTATCCACTATGTGATATTACATAAATGCCTTAATCTAGTCAATCCTATGATTCCCTATTTATAAAATGAGTGAAGATCCAATGCATTAATTCATATATAGTGTTTAACATGTCTGCAATATGGTAAATAGTCAGTAAACATTAGCTTTTAAAATTTGGGTATTTTAAAAAACGAGTCTCTGCCTTTTTTCCTTACACAATCTGGTGATTAAGAGTGGGCTGGAGAGTCAGATTGCTTCAGTTCTATTCCCATTTTATCCTATCTCTTATCTGGATAACTTTCAGTAAATTACTGACTTCTTTGGATATCAGCTTCCTAGTCTGTTAAAGAGGAGGGGGAAAGTCTTAGCTGTTAAATTGTTTTGACAGATAAGTGATGTAACTCATTTAAGAGAAATCTAGCACTGGGTCTGACACACGATAAGCGTCACCAAGTTCTTGCTGTCTATTGAAATTATTAATAATATTAATAGGAGTATGATAACTGCATTTCTGAAAGTCTATTTCTTTACATTGTGGTTTTTAATTCATTTATTTCTTACCTTCATTAAATGCATTTATTTTTAAAATGCTTTTTTTTTTAACCTTCATTAACACACTCTTTCGACAAAGTATATCCCTAGCACACATGCTGTTTTGATGAGGGCATTGCTGTGTGCTGTGCAGAGCATGGTGAGCAGGGAAGGGTCCAGGTGGAGTTGGAACAGGGGTGGGCAGGGGTGGGAGGACTGCAGAAGTTCTGCTTCAGCCCTGGTTAGTAAGATATTCAGAGCTGCTGGGATGTCAGCCACATGATAGAAGTCCTTGAAGGCGGGTCTCCTCAAGAACTTGGAGGAGCAAAGTCAGAGAGCCATTTAGTCACTTTATAGCCAAATTGTATCTCCATGAGTGCATCTCACTGTGGAGACCATTCATGTGGGCAGCCTGTCCACTGCTGCGTAGGAGGCAGCCGCCGCCTGCCATGTCTTTGCATTAAGCCATCCATTGCAAATCGTTGACATTCATTCCACAGCTGACCTTTCTCTCTCCCTTTCTCTTCCCTAAACTTTCCCTTCTCCAAGTCATGTAGATGGGTAAATTTTCCTTTGCTACCTCCCCATGCTGGGGAAATTGGCTGGCTCTGCTAAGTGTGATTGGAGCCGTTTGTTTTTAAGCTGCACATAAGCATCGGGTGAGATTTATAGCACTTTCCTTCTTGCCGAATCGACCCACTGGGAGCCATTAAAGTTTTATTGCTCTCTGCAGTTGCCTGGCCAGAGTGGAATTGAGGGGGCCTGCAGTTGGAAAAGCTTTTTCTTCCATTGGCTTATTCACATGGAGTATGGAAAGGGGGAATAGAGGGAAGCTTCTTTTGTTCAATCTCCTCATTTCGGTCCCAGTCCTTTCCCAGTGAATTTTGGGGAAGCCTCCTCATATAGTTTGCATAGCAGGCTGAGCCTTCCCACTCTAGCAAGACCACTGTCCCTACTCAGGTCCCACCTCTTCCAGGAAGTCTTCCTGTGCTCATCAGATGAAGATTGAGATTTGATAGCCCCTTTACTTCTCTTGGCTGGACCCCAAACTCCTTTTCACTTCTATGGTCTTTGTCCTAAACTTAGACACCAATTTTTCAACACACTTGCAGCTGCTTCTTATTGTTTGGTAAATGTGCAGATACTCTGGTCATAATTCTTAAAGTTGGAATCCTAAATCCTGAAGAAATGTTAGAAATTCTTCTGAAGCAGCAAATTAAAGTACTCTCATTCACTCAGTGGCAGAGGTATTCTTATGCCTGTGCTCAAGGGAGAGTCTTGGCAAGAATGTTCTGCCAGGTTAACAAAGGGAAAGTGTACCAATGATGATTTCAAATGTATCTCACTTCTCCAACCGTTTGCTGAAATACTCTACCTAGCATGGTTTCCACCAGAGTAAAGCATCCTAATTCACTGTCGGTTAGTTATTGGCTATAATCTCAGTCAATACAGTGTACAAATGTTGCATATTTACCACACACCAAGTCCCCCAGAAGGTCCTGAGACCACAGACACATGAACCCTGTATCTATGGAGCTCACAGTCTTACAGGTAAGGCATCTTGATAAGCAGCACAGAAAGGGAAGATGACCTGGGTGACCCAGGTGATCATTTTCTTAGCATTTATTTAGCTAAGCCTTCAAGCAAAATCTATCCTCAGTGGAGACCTAATTATTTTATGCAAAACATGATAACAACGATGACCATTTTTGAGCATCTGTTTACTCAAAATATTAAATCATCTCATAGTTATTTCAACAAACATGTCACAAGACTGGTTTAGCTGCATGGCATTCACAAGGAAACCAGAGCTAGACTGGGGCACACTGACTGGCCCAAGGTGGCACATCCAGCCATGGCCAAGCTGGGTCTGGGGTCCAGACTAGAATCCACATGCTCCTGCCTGTGTCCTCAGGGTCTGAGCCACTGCAAGACCATCAGCCTGGGGAGGCGTCTCACCACCCATCCCTCTGTGTGATGTCAGGCTGTTGCTCTCACTTGCACGTTTGCATCTTAAGAATGAATGCTTTCTTAGTAGTAGATTGAGGACCGCCATACTGCTGGCAAGTATATGTAAATTTTAAAATATTTTAATAAAAAAAATGAAAGAAAAAAATTCTGGGATTAGCATATTTTTGTAAACATATAAAGCTTTATTATATGTGTTTGTGAAATTAATAATATAAACCATGTGTATAATAAAGATAATGGTGTAAGTACATAAAAAAAAAAAAAAAAAGAATGAATGCTTTCGCTGGGATGTAAGTTTTTGTCATCAGGATAGAGATTTTGACCTGAGAACCTTGTTAGAAATCTTTCTGAGAGGGCCTCCCTGGTGACGCAGTGGGTTAAGCAATGCACTGTGAAGCAAACCGCAGTCACTGCAGCACGAGTTCGATCCCTGCTGCCAGCCGGGGAGGGGACCCACATGGAGCAGCAGACCTCTCCTGCCTCGCCCGCTGTTCCCCTCAACAGTGTGTTTCAGTTGATCTACCTGTGCTGTTCTCCACTCTGTCTGGTGGATTCTCTCACCCCCCCCCCCACACACCTCTGGCCTGTACCCCAGTGCTTGTATGCATAAATAAAATAAATCTTTAAAAAAAAAGAAATCTTTCTGAGAGGCCTGTTCCAGGAGTGCTTGTCCCAGTATTCATGGCCACAGGGACGCTCTGCATTTTCTGGAGATTGATGACGAGATCACAGAGTGATCCAGTGGTAAGGTCAGAGTTCAGGGTTCAGTTCCTGCCCCTGATAATTATATTAGCCAAGTGATCTTGACCTTCTGTGGCCCTCAGTTTCTTCTTCTGCACCATGGGAATGATATGAAGATCTACTGTACACGAGAATCTACTGTATACAAGGGCCAAATGAAAACCAGTCATCTTAAATACTTATGACTATGTCTGGCACATCATAAATTCTCAATTAAACTTAATTTTTTATATCTCTCTTTTCAAGTATTCAAAGTCATTCACACTTATTGTCACATTTAGCTTCACAATCTGGGGTAAAAGCTTTTATTGTATGATCATTTAATTAGAGAAGCTTTCTTAGATGGGAAGAAAGACACATGTCAGATGCACTAGAATTCACTGAAATGAACCTAAAGCAGAGCAGAGACTTTAAAACTCCTCATTATAGAGCTGTCTTTAATGGAAACCCATCTTTTTTCATTCCATACATGTAGTATGGTCAGCATTCCTGGCTCTAATTTTGGGACTAAGTTGAAATGCAGCATTTGGTTACATTAGCAGTGTTCTCGAAGGAGACACTCCCTTTCTTAGTCATACATCTAACCACCTGGTGTTGCTGCAGTGATGGAGTCCACCCGGAATGCATGTCCCTCTCCAGGGTACTGATCCCCTATTCCCTCTTACCCAACATACCCCGAAGGCCAAGAACAAGAGCAGATTACCAACTCTTTCCTAATCATTCTCAAACTTTTAGAGTTTCCAGATATATAAATGAGGGTTAAGGTGGAAAAATGAAATAAGTAAGGGTGGAAATTTAAAACGTGTTAGTTCTAAATGTCTCTGTGTGCTAGATAACCCCCTCTCTATTTAGCCATTGTTACACTATGGTGACTTTAGATATAAATATAATTATTATAATTATATAATCATAATAATAATTGCACTGGGCATATGAAGATTTGCAGTAGTCTTATCAGGCAGCTGCCTCTGTGATGGAGTGTTTCCTGAGACTCAGAAACACTGAATGGACTCCAAAGCGCCACAGTATCTGTCCCTTGGATATCTCCTAACCTCATTTCCTATTCTAACCTCTTTCTTGCTCTCCTCAACTATCTGGAGCTAGTTCTGGCTTCAGGGTCTTTGCAGTTAGTGTCCTTCTCCCCACTCTTCCTTATGAGATCTGGGTCCTGCTAACTCATGGGGTGGGTCTGTTCTCACCCCACTTTCTGAATTCATCCCTTCCCATCTTTAGCTCTGTTCATAGTACTTTTCACTATGTATTATCACGTCACGTATAGAGTCACTTCAGTAGAAGTGCTGTCCCATGTAGACAGGGTTTTTCCCCCCTGTCTTGTTCCTCCTGCACTTTTATTTAGACAAATGCTTGGAATATAACAGGCACTGAGTAAATATTTATTGAATAAACACAAACATTGAATGAAGGAATTAATCAACTACGTGGGGAGCTTAGAGGGGTTGATTAATTCCCCAACTTCATGCATCTGTCAAGTTTATCAGGTAACTTCTCATGGGAGAACTCTGTCATGGGGAGGTAAGACCTTACCGCCTGTGCACCAAGGGGCTGTCTGAGAGGTGAGGAAGGCAGGCCGAGCTGACCAGGAGAAGTCAGGAGTATGGCACAGGCTACCTGATGTTACCCTCCTAGGGTCTCACTGTCCACTGCATACCCTTGTGGTGAAATGACCAAAGGCTGACCCTGTGGTGTTTTCCTCTTTATCAGACTGAAACCTTTACCATTTATTTGTTGGTTCCAGAGCGGGTACGGGAAGGTAAGGCAGACTGTCCCCCAAACAGGGCTGCCCTGAGCACACGTCCTGGATTCTGCCCCCAGCTTAAGCAAGATTCATCCCTTCTTAAGAATCATCTCAGAAATCTCGGCCGCATGTTTGAAGAACATTGGTATAGAATATAGTGCAAAGGGGCACAGATTGAGGCCAGAATATCTGAATTGAGGAAAGTTACCTTCTTGGTCAACCTAGAAAAGTCTCTTCAATTTCCTTCACCTCAGTTTTCTGATCTGAGCCAGTAGGACCATCTGTGGCCTCTGATTCCAGTCAGCTCCAAGGGACACTCCCAGGTGCCCCCTTGTTCTGACCTGGCTGCTGTGTGATGCGTGCGTGCTGTGCCAGCACTGGCCTGGGTCCGGCTCTGCGCCTCCACCCTGCAGCCCTGGTGTGGGTGAGGCAACAAATTACCCTGTGAGGGGCCAAGGGGCTGAGAAACAAGAAAGAGGGATGGATGGCGCCTTGCTCAGATGAGTTGCTTGGCTTTCTCTTCGACCTAGGGATTTTTTAAAAAGGACATTTCAGAGGGAAAACAGAAACAGGGGTACTTGGGGCAATATTTTTATTATCAAGATACTTATCAAGAGATTGCAATCTTGAGAAAACCCAAATAAGTCTAGTGAGACCCACGTGCTTGGGTCCCACAGGATGAAGGAAGAGGAGAAGGAGCCCTTTTGAGATGAAAGAGAAAAATAATTCCTTGGAGTTGGGAGCTGGCCAGTGTGTCTCCTAATTTAATTACTTATCTTTCCCTCAAATTGTTTATGGTACACTAGGCTATTAAATGCACCATAAGCAAACGGCTCTTGAAAGAGGAAGTGGATTTATTTGTTTTAGTTACCACTCCAACAAAAATCTATTTCTTCCGCTAATTAAGATTCCATTCGCTAATTTAAATGTTATGCTAATTAAAGTATAATTCTGAAAATGTAAAAGGAGTTTAAAAAAGAGAAAGAAAAAACTGGGTTGGCCTTTAGGAATTACATTAAATTTATTGCGTTGTAACAATGGTAAGCTGGGTAATTATTTCATTTGCCTCGCATGCTGTATTCATGCTTCTGCTTATTCATAGCCATTCTCACACTTCAGCTCATTAACACACACTTCTCCTCTCCCTCTCTAATGGGAGTTTTCTTGTGATGGTTTAAGATGAGTTGTGAGTTAGATCCTTGAAGCAATGCTTAGAATTTCTTCAGCTGGGCCACACATAGCGTTGCAAGCTGCTGCCTGATTTGATGTGGAGAGAGAGAAAAAGGGAAAACAGCTGGATTTCTGCTTTGTGACCAATTTCTGGAGCCAAGTTAATGCTATTCCAGCATTTTCTCCATCCTCTCTAGTAATCTGAGTATTTTACAGATGACAGATTGTAATATCTTACAAGAAAGGGGGTGACTTTTTTGGCCAAGTTGTGCAGCTCTAGAGCTCTCTGTGGTGGACCATGACCAGGGCTTTCTAGTTTCCTTCTCCCATGTCTCAGCTTCCACATCAGTTAACAGTTAAATCGAGGTTGTTGGGAACACCCAAGTTAATGAAAGCGCCCAGCATGGAGACTGGAACAAAATAGATTGCCGAAGTGCCGCTGCCCTCCTTTCTTCTGATTTTGAGGCTATAGCACCTGACTGGAAAAAAGAACCTTGGAGTTTCTTTCTCAGTTTGGACTTTGTTCTTTCAGCTTAGAACATTCTGAGCTTCTACCTTCTATCAAGGCAAACCCTATGCCATCCAGTGCATTACTTATTATTGATGTCAACAGATTACCCTAATATTTAGTGGCTTAAGGCAGCAAACACTTTTGTGCTCCCAGCTTCTATAGCTCAAGAATCTGAAAGAGGCTTCACTCAATGTTTCCGGCTCAAGGCTCTTAAGGGACATAGCGATTGATTGTCATTCTGGCCAGTACAGTTATCAAAAGCCTGCTCAGCCTAAGGATCTAGACCCAACTCCTCTTAGTTTTGGAGACCTGGAGTTCCTCACTCCACAGAGCTTCTCCACAGAACATCTGGCTTCCTCCAAGAGCTGATGATCCAGGAGTGAAGAGAGAGGCATCTTGCTGCCTTTCGTGATCTGATCTCTCTGATGGGGGCTAAGGAAGCAGCCAAGGACACCATACCTTGAATAGGAATCTGCACGTACACACATAGCATAGGCCATGACCAGTGCTCTATTTTCTTTAAACTAAGACTCTTGCTTTGAACTGAGATTCCTGCCATTATGATGTCCAAAGGAGTGTCTGACATTGACACCATCAGAAACTAACCAGGATCAGCCGGCCAGTGTGTACCAGGGTCATGATGACTCAGGGGATGATAACAAACTCTGGGGACTGAATGTAATGAATACCAGGAGCATCGGAGGTGATGGGCTGTTCTGACAGGTTGTTTGCTTAGGACTGCCTTCGTTTAACTCAATATAAAAAGGTCAATTTGAGATGAGATGTCAGAACAGTTATGCCCTTCATTCTCTCAGATCGCTGGCAATCTGAAAGCAAAAGTGCAACTTATAGACTCAATTCCTGTCTCTGTTCATTGGTTTCTGCAGGGACAGCTAGAACCTGTCATCAGAACCTGCCTTTCCAGTATCATCTTCACATATCCTCATTTCTGCCTTCTTTACTCATTTTCAGCCACAACTTCCTACCCACAGAATGGGACTGCGATACTAGGTGGTTCACCACAGGACCATCTCATGGGCCGGCCTACATTTTTGGTTTTCTTCCCCTTTTAACTCAATGATTTGTTCTGTGTCACCCTGGTCTTGTCAGAGTCTGAGTTTTCGTACCTGTTTGTGACTCTACCTTCAATTCAGTTGTCTGCCTATTGGCTAGCCAAGGGCGTCTAGGATGGAAAACTTTAAAGTCTTGTTCAGATTCAGCTATCCAGGGAGGTGTTACATTTCTGCCAGTGGGGCATTTTGGAGAGGACTGTGCAAGGGAGGGTGAATGAGGAGCTGTCTTCAGAAACCATATCTGAACTCCAGGCCAGGTCTCTGACAGGTGCTTGCCAGGGGTGCTCTGAAAAGGCAGTAAGAATGTCTCATAGGCTGCAGGGTTTTCTTTTGGGGTAAGCCACGGAGCTAGCATTGACAGAAAGGGAAGCTAATAAAAGAATTAACTTTGTCTTAATTTGATTTTTAATGTCCAAAAGAAGAAGGAAAACAACACTGTAGAGTTTGTTGTCTTCCCTTTCTCTCTGGTTGGGTTGGCTCATTCCTTTTACTAGTGTCTTTCTTGCCAACACTTGACTGAGATGCTAGCACCATAAACCTGAGGCTGCAGTGGAAGGTACCTCTTCAAAATAATTCCTGCTTTCCTCTGGCCTGTGCTTGGAAGGGAGAGGAGGGAGATGGGTGCCAGAGGAGATTGGAGGGTGGGAAGGGGAGCAGTCAGCACTGGGTGGTTGACTTCCTCAGCAGAATTGCCTTTGGCAGGTGCATTAATCTATGGAGTGTCACTATTGGAAAAATTCTGTCATGTCTCTCCAGAAATTGGAAACATTGTTGCAGACACACTGGAAGACCATAGGCAGAGTCCCCTGACTTTACCAGTAACACACATGCAGGGGCCAGGTAGGTGGGACAGTGCCTTTCAGAACAGATCAGCAGGGGAGCAGGCATGGGCATGGCGTTCTGCCAGAGTGCTACCCACATGTCCCTTCTGCGCTGGAGGAATAGTCATTTTCCCTGGTACTGTTCATACACCCTTACTGCCTCTCACTGCAGTGTAGACTACGCCCAAGTACAGATGCCCAGGACATGCAATGAGGTATGGACTTGCTTTCTGCTCACTGCAGTGTAGCTGTGAGACTTAGCAACGTAGCAGGGTCTCAGGTAACAGAGCACACCCCTAAGCTTACTTGTGGCTCAAGAATGAGTAAGCTTATCCTAACCCTGTTAAGGTTCACAGGTCACCTTCTCTAAGAACTTCAGTGGCTACTTAGTTTTTGGGTACTGGCTCCCAAAGTAATGTGCCAGAAACATCTCTGAAGATGGACATCAAGGCACACTTCACATGACCTCAGGATGGTGTGTTCGGTGAGTGAATGTACCGAATATTCAGTAATATGTGGGCACTGTGTTTGATTGAGAAATGAACATTGGTAGCAACCACAGATAAATTTGGCCCCTGCCCTCAAACAGAGAGAAAGCAGTGGGTTTCAGATGGACCCACTGTGTTCACAAAATGCCTCAGACATGGACCACGTCTATGACCTTGGCCAAGTACCTCAGACATGTGCCACATCTATGACTTTGGCCAAGTACACTAAACTTTTATAATCGGACGAGCCATGTGACCAGATCTGTGGTTTTCACACTGTCTTCACAGCCATTCCTGCGGGGTGCTGATGGGGGGACTGGGGCCAGTGGCAATGAATGAGCACTTGCAGTGGTCCAGATAGGAGCCAGAACTGAGGTGACAGTCAGATGGAGGCAAGCTGTGATTCAAGAAGCAGCAAAGGGAAGACTTGTTCATTGTTGGATGTGTCGGAAGCAGAGGGGGGAAAGGAGGTAGCGCACATTTACTTGTGGGACTGGGCAGATATTGGTAAGTAAGGTTAGGTAAGGTTGGAAACAGGAGGAGGAATGGGAAGATGGCAATAAGAAGAAATTTACCTCCCTTGTGGCTGAGTTGTAGTGTGGGTTTTTTGGTGTCCATGGCATTGTTCTGTGACCTGGGTTCTGTGCTGCAAATTCAAGTAGGTCACCTAAAATAGGGAAGATCAGAAACGCTATCTGGGAGCAGGATTCTGGTGGCAGTTTTTAAAAACTCCTTTCAAAAGCGGTGAAATAAATCTGGAGAGATGCCCTCTTCTCCCCTCTGAGGCCTCGCCTTTGTCGGGCTAGATGGAGCAGGGTGACAGAACATTGATCCGTATGAGATAGATGGGAGGAAAAACCCTCATTGCCCGCTGAATCAATGCTCCCTTAAAGACTGCAACAAACAGGATTAAAGGTTGAAAGACATTTATTGAGGGGCGAATCTGAGTGTATGTTTTATTAGTCAGCCACGGTCCTAGGTTTATAGAAATGCACAGCCTAGACACTGCCAAGAGCAATAAATCAGGGCTTTCTTCTTTGGCTGGCTGCCTGGACAGTGATGTGGGGGTGTGTAACCCCAGGCCAGAAGGATGGAAGAGAGTGTTGTCTCCAGGCCATCTGGGGTGGGGGAGGGGTGGGGACAAGACACCAGAGGAGGCTGATTGGCCCCTGCCTGTTCCTGGTCTCTTCCCCCAATTGCTTAGAAACGAGATCAAACATGCTTACTGCATGGGTAGACGCCTCCAGGCTCTCTTAGAATTAGGATGCTCCCCACCCCTCCTGCCAACATCATTTGCCTAAACTTTTGCCTGACTGATTCAGAAGCTATTAAGTGTAGGCATCCACACAGCTGGACATTAATTGGAGGCCAGAGCTTGATTAATGAGCATTATGCTAATGTTGGGTCAGGGGGCAGATTATGTGTAAGGGGCCAAAACAGTAAGCCAAGTCAAACGCAGTAACGCCACCTTTCATCCCTCTGCCCACCCCCAAAAAAAATTTGGTCACTGGAGGCCAGTGGAGAAGAGGCGTCCTGATGAGAGGTAACAATGTGACCGGGCGCTGGTCGGTGGAGACTCGAGGTGGGGAGGGCCCTGATGCCTCCAGCAGGAGACCCCACCACCCTGCAAAGACATTTATTGAGGGGCAAATCACTCTGAATCACCTCATGGGGGTGCTTGCCGCTGTGGGTTGTGGGTATGACAGTTTCCAGACACTCCTGTCTTGTTCAAGGACCCTGAAACATACACAGACCAGTGATGAAACTCCCCATTGTGAATATGTACACCAACATTCATGTCTAAATACTGAAATGAACTTGGAAAACAAATCCCAATCAGCTACTCCAGAGGAAGAGTCCTTCAAGTGCAGCTGGGAAACTGCTCAATCCCCATCCTCCCTTGTCTGGCCTCCCTTTGTCTCTCTCCCTCTGGTTCCTCCTCTTGTCCTCTACCTTGAATTCAGACATTCCTTGAGGTTGTTTCTTCTTTTTTTTTTATAACACTTTTTTTTAGTTTATTTTTTAATATAAAAAGTTTTAATTTACATATATTTGACATCAGAGAAATGCAAATCAAAACCACTATGAGATACCACCTCACACCAGTGAGAATGGCACATATCAAAAAAAAGTAGCAACAACAAATGTTGGCGAGGATGTGGAGAAAAAGGAACTCTCTTACACTGCTGGTGGGAATGCAAGCTGGTCCAACCATTATGGAAAGCAGTATGGCGGTTCCTCAATCTACTAAGAATGGTTGTTTCTTCTTTTGTGCTTCACACTTTAATCAGTGCTTCTGCCTATGAGGCCAGGGAGCAGAGATCACACCCTCGGTTACAGGTGCGTGGTCTTCCTCCTGGTCAGCCCAGGGCTTCCCCTCTAGATTCTATAAAATCCCTGCTTCACTGTGCACCAATGTAAATGTTTCTTTCCATTTCCAGTTGGCCACCACCACACGTTTTCTCACTCCCCTGGTACAGAAACAGAAGTTTCCATTTGAGCTTGCCCTTCTCATTTATTACACTGCTGTGTCCTGTGTCGTTTTGCTCTGTTGTTTCTGTCTTCCTGGTATCTCTGCCACTTACTGAGGTCAGCTCCCCACCCTTTCCTTTGTGGTGGCAGTCCCCAGCCGGACCCTTTTTTACCGGGTGAATATGCCTATGCAGCCTCAGCGGGTCCATTTCTATGCTACTCTCGTCTCTCCACTCTGAGCCTGTTGGTCTCGCCCCACTGCAGGCCCCCTGATGTTGTTTGTTATGGCTCAATTTCGGGGTGTAGCCGATATTTAGCCTTTCTCCTCTGGCCACTTCCCTTCGTGCAAGGAGCTGATTGGCTTACTGGACCCCCTCCATCCCTCACATTCATCCTGTTCATCAGACTGTCTTGGTGTGAATCTGCAAGAGCCAGGTTTCTGTCCTCCTCCCTGTCCTAAAACATGATTTCTGAACATGATTTGACTCAAATGAGGGTTTGTGTAACCACCGAGAAAGCATACCTACAAGATCAAGAATGACAAGAAGCTGAGAAAGATGCTAAATATGTTGGATGACAAAATCAGAATCAGAAATGAAACCGACAGACTGGGAACTGAATGTCACATATTGAATTTAACAAGGATAAATATAAAGTCACATTTTGAGATTTTAAAAATCAATATTTAAAAAGTTATAGGATAGGAGAGGTAGAGTTTTGCTAAGGTGCCAACTGGAAAATTTCTACTGACAGTAATCGTAGTTTAACACAATATAGTACGTAGTTATCCAAAAGAGAAAACAGAATTTTAGGCAATATTGAAATAAATTACAGAAGGACTGGTGAGAACCGTCCTTGATTTTTATCATGTTACAAGGGCACTGTATTACAGAATACCATACTTTTTGAGGAAATGAGAGAAAAAGACATGTTTACTGAATATTAAATAGGAAAAAATTAAAACTGATATATATGAAACGTTGAAGGAGGTATTTGCTTGAATAGTCCTTCCAAAATTGAAATAAAGGAGTTTTACGCACCCTAAGATTTTTGAAGTTTTCTTGATTCTTCTGGATCTAAATAAAAGGTTACCTCTTCAGAGCCTCTACGATATACTTCTTGTGAATTCATGGCAGGCTCTTTGATGATCATGTTGTATGTTGCCTGAGCTCTACGCAATTCTGTTCGGTCATTTATATTCCTCTCCTCTGCCACCAGATTTTAAACAACACAGGGCAGGGGCTGCACTGTATTCATCTTTGTATTTCAGAAATTAGCATAATATTAGTAAATGTTGAACAAAGTGAAATAGAGTCAGAATTCTTCTTAACTCAGTATTAGGCTAATTGTATACTAGCTGTGTTCTGTATACTAACTAGTTGCAATGGAAACCTAGTCTTGACACTATTAATACATATCCCAGAAAGAGTTCTATGGTCAATTAAGTTGTGGAGATATTAGCTTAATTAAAGTGAAGCTGATTTCTTTATTACTGGACATTTTAGAGCCTTTAATATGTTAATGTAAACTGTGAATCACCAGGAGATGGCTGTTACATGCAGCAGCTACCAAAACGATTCAGCCGTAAAAGATCGCTTTTATGCAACACCATTTGACATTTCCTGGGACATAGTTTGAGAAATGCTGAACTAAGTCTACCTTTAGAGAAATGATACATAACCTGTCCAGGAAGTGCCAGATAGTAACGTGAAAAGGGTAAGAACAGGGAATAATTCTCATAAAGCAAAGAAAGTTGCTACAGATAGACACATACTTGAGAGTTCGGGGAAGAAAATATTTAAAAATTGATGGAATAGTTAGCCACGATGACAGCAAAAAAAAAAAAAGAAGAAGAAGAAGAAGAAGAAGAAAAGGAATATTCTGAATATAGAATCACAAAATTGCTTGATGAAGTGCAACTCCTAAAGAAATGAGCTTGGCCAGAGACTGGAAGTAAAGACAGACCTATCACATATACCATGGGGTCTGCAAGAATATGGGAGAGGAGTGCTTCCTCCCACAAGGCAGTGAGAGGGCACCTGGGGCAGAGGGAGGATTTTAGTGCATGTCATTAGTGTGTGAACTGATTAGAAGGACCAAGGATTCCTTCAATGTATATAGAACCACCCTTTATGGGAGATGGAAAAATCATTGCTTGTAGGTTTTCATGTAGGTCTCTGTTTTGGATTTTGTCTTTTGGAAAAATGTAAATGGTGGACCTCCCTGGTGGCACAAGGGGTTAAGCATCACACTATGAAGCTATCTGCAACCATTGTAGCACAAGTTCGATCCCCTGCCCAGGGAGGAGACCCACGTGGCGCAGCAGACATCTCCTGCCTTGCCCACTGCTCCCCTCAGCAGTTTATTTCAGTTTATCTGCCTGTTCTGCTCCCCACTCTCTCTCTCTCTGGTGAATCCTCTCAACCCCCACACCTCTGGCCTATAACCCAGTTCTTGTATGCATAAATAAATAAATCTTTTTAAAAAATGTAAGTGGTGAAAAAAAAAGGCATGATTGTCAAATTTGCATACAGCTAAAATCTGGGTAGTCAACATGTTAGAAAGGGAAATCAGGATTACAAAGAGTCACCTGCTGAGAATAATTGAACAAAACAATTACAAAACGAAAGTAAGTAGAGGTAAAGGTGAATATTTAAAATTACTTTAAAATTTGCAGGGTACGGCATACCACTTTATTGCACATGGAGAGGAGAAAATGACAAGGGTATTAGTGCACAATATGAGAAAAAAGTAGAATTTCCTTGCTTGTCACCAATAAATATGTAAAAATATTAAATGTAACATGGATGTAGTACTTGTGTAAAAGAGTTGGAAGTTTCACTCTCCTCACCCTTTTTTTTTTAAATATTTATTTATGCGTACAAGAACTGTGGTGTGAGCCAGAGGTGCAAGAGGGCCTGTGAGAAGATTCACCAGAGAGTGGGGAGCAGACCAGGCAGATCTACTTAAATATACTGCTGAGGGGAGCAGCAGGCGAGGCAAGAAAATTCTGCTATGCCATGGAGGTTAGTTCCCTGGCCAACTGGGAATCGAACTTGCACCACAATGGCTGGCTATAAGCTTGATAGTGCTGAGATTTTAACCCCTGTGCCACCAGGGAGGCTTTCTATACTCCTTGTTAAAGACCAGACAAAATGTGGATTATTTTGCTCTCTTTTGGGCATGATTTGGGAGTTATATTGACACACAACTTTGATTCAATGGAGATGATCTAGGAAGGTGAAGGAGAAGATAAAAATCCAATCACAAGAAAAATTGTTGAAAGGACTGGTGATATTTAATTTGGAGAAGAAAAGACTTTGGGGAGACATATCTTCTTCCAAACATTTGAAGCATAAGAAGAAAAATTGGATAAACTGGATGGCTTTGGTGTCAGAATAAAGAGTAATGGCTAGGATTGTAGGGAGACAGATTTTAGTTCAATGTGGTAGATTAAACTTCTTAACAACTGGTACTGTTCAACGAAGTACTGATTCACCCTGAAGGTCCCAAATGAACTGCCTGTCATTGAAATGAAGTAATGTGCTTGCAGAACTTAGAATAGTTCCTGATGCAGAGGAAGTACACGCTCCACCATCCCTTCTCCCTCTCCCTTCTCCGAATTAATCTGGGTCCAGACAGGAAACAGGAACTTGAGGTGTTTCAGACATAGAGAGTTTAATAAAGGGAATTAGTCGCACAGGTATTGTGGGAGCTAAAAAGCCCAAAGAATCATTGCGTGCCCAGAGATCGTAAAGGTCACCACCCCTGGTTGGATGGAGAGGGGTTCTCAGGACCCATGAAATCAAGAGGAGAAACACTGCATGATTAGTACTTAGGTTTCTGAAAACAGGGCACCTCTGAGGGAACACGATGAGGCTGGTTCGGGGAATTCCAAATCGAAGCTAGAATTGGGAGCCAGCTGCAGCTGAGGTCCTCCCACTACCTTTGGGTCCACATAGACAAAAACAGGAAAGAAGAGGAAAGGACATCTTCTCCCACCTTTCACTTTCAGTCTAGTGTCTGCAACTGGCAAAAGGTAAGAGGTAGTTGACTGACAAAACATCTGGAAAATGTATTGGCATTCCAACCCCAGAGTTACAGAGCAATGTACGGAAGGATAAATCTGGAGCCAAGACAACCTCCAGCACAGCTGTCTCCCTGGACTACTCCATACTCACCCTTCCACAAATGCACACATGCCCTGCAACGAGAGAAGGCACCTCCTATTTCAACTAAGCTTTCATTCATCCAATGAACTGGTCTATGTGCCCTTTGCCCTCAGACAGCACATTGTGACCCGGAAGGATTTCCTACCTGGTGGGATGAGTCCCACCTTCTTTCCTGAATGTGTGTCCTGCTTTAATAAGTTGCTTTCCCGCCCCCTCCCCCCCAACATTACTATTGGGCATAAAAACAATAAGGCAGCCGTTCTTCCTCCTTTCTTCTGCTTTATAATTTTCCTTCTTCCTTTTACTCCCTTTCTTTCTCCTTTTTTCCCAATTGCCCTACAAAATTCCTAGAGGGCTGTTGTAGAGATTTCTGCAGTGGGTAAGAGGTTAGACCAAAATACTTTTTATACTGCTTTGATGCAAAATGTTCAAAGATTTAAATATAAATGGATTGTTATTATATTGTTATTTTGCATTGAAAGTTTTCATTGCATTTGTTTCTTTGTGACACTGGATACCTTACATTTGGACTTAATAATTTATGTATATATCTATTTTCAGTTACTCTCTTTATAAAATAGCTCATATTTAATGGAGAAACTTTAGGAAGCACGGAAAAAAACAGACAAAAAATAGGTTATAATATAATCTGAATTCTAAGTGTTTATAAATAGCTTTCTTTCTTTTTTAAAGAATAAGTTTATTGAGGTAAAGTCGATTTACATATTTTCATCTTTGGAGGTTATAGGTTCAGACCTCCACAAATGGATATCTTAAAACACATTTCTGATCATTTTTATGGACACAAATTAGAAATAGCTATAGATTAGATAGATATTGATGTTTGTTTCCAGTGTTAAATTAGGTTTTGCTAAGTTTTAGTGTATATGGGCATCTTTGCTTTTGCAAACCATCCGATGCTGTTGGGAGTGTGTGCACAGTGCTGTCACCTATGCTGTATCACCATGTATGTTACCTACCCATCCTCCACCGGTGGACATTCAGTTACTTACAATTTGTCACTCCCATAAATATTTGTGCATGGTCTCTCTGACCATTATAGAATAAATTATTTCCTTCTTTTGACTTGATGCCTTTATAACTTTTTAATTGCTCAAATATTTACACATATATTTACTACCACAAGGAGCTACAGCTCTTGCAGCGTTAGCTCCTATGTGAACCTGGTCTGTTACTGAATCTGACTCTTTACCTGCACTCTACCCACCACCTTTCCCATTTGATCTTGTCATGCAATATGGAGTGAATCAATCCATTGTTTTTCTCTTTCCCTTCTGGCTTTCCTTACATTTTTTTCTGATTGGCAAAGTTTCAGTGGCAGGAGAATTCCCCTCTCTCACTCTGATCCTTGAGCCAAAATTTTCAAGACTTTGAAAGGTCTGGGAATGAAGAACAACAAGAAACTGATGCTATTGTCAGGAAGTCCTAAGGCATCTTTTAAATGACCCCTGTGTGCCCAGTACTGTGCTGGTTACTGTGGCAGCACAGAATCAGTGATTGGCCCCAGAGTACTGGCATCTTGATAGAGACTATGGAAAAATGTTAAAAATGTAATAAAAGTGGGAGCTGTGACAGCTCACACACAGATGAGGCAGCCCTCTCACAAGGCACTCAGGGCCATAGAGTCACACAAGGGCCCAATACTAGACCCTGAGGACTAGTTATTATCCCATTTTACAGATGAGGAAATTGTATCGTACACATGAAGGGATACAGTGCTTCAGGGCTGTTCTCAGCTGATGACCTAGATCCTTATGGCACCAGGGCTCCATGGAAGCGGACGTGAGAGAAAGCTTAGAAAGCCCAGTAATGAGGGGTTCTTGAATGTCAAGAGGAGCAGTTTATACAACGACTTCATTAAATAAAAAATGAGGAGCAAATGGAACATTTTGATCAGTGCTATTTTAGGAAAATTAATCCAGCAAAAGGAAGAATCTCTAGGGAGGTGATATTGGTAGTAGGAGGATGTGTTATTTTTAGAGTCAGCACCCAAGGCCAAAAGAATCAAAGGAGGGAATTCCACCCGTTCACAGAGATGCATGCACATAGTGTTTCACACAGCATTCCATGCCACCCCATTTTTTAAACAACTTTATCAAGATATAATTAACTTATATATAAACTATACATATTTAAATTGTAAATGTGGTAAGTTTTGACATAAGGACATATAATCACCACAATCAAAATAGTAAGGCTATTCAGTGCCCCAAATATTCCCTTGTGCCCCTTCGGGGGCGGGGGTCTTTCTCTTCTAGATCTCTTTACTCCCTCATTCAGGCAACTTCTACTCCACTTCCCAATACCATTTCTTGGATCATATTTTCTAGAGTTTTACACAAATGGGATCATACAGTATGCATTGCCATTTGTCTAACTTTCTTGTGTGTGTGAACACAATTGTTTTGAGAGTCTTTCATGTTCCTGTGCTCATTCCTTTGTTGCTTGTATGATGCATGGCAGTTTGTTTACTCATTCATCTGTTGTTGATCTTTTAGGTTGTTAACACTTCCGGATCTCACAAAGTTGCTGTGAGTGTCCTGTGCTGTCTCTTCTCTTGTATAAGGACCTTGTGTAGAAGGGCTGCCATGTGTAGTGGGTGTATGTTTAACTGATGAAAATTGTCTACACAGCATTTTTTACTAGTTAAATATCAGAAGTGACAGTAAACTGAGTAGTTGAATATATTGTAAATGCACACATATGTTAAAAAAACTGTGAAACCCATTTAAAAATGTGTTGGGATATGTATTTGGCAAAAGTATGACCTTAAAATAATAGAAAAAGCAGGTTATAAATATATACAAAAGCAGCTTATATTTTATATAAATGGTTATTTATATATTCACAAAAATGATGATGGAAATTATTTTATTTTATTTTGGTAAGATAGTGTGCTTTTAGGAATTATTTAATTGGTTTTCCTAATAAAAAATACTTTTCACAATGTTGCCCCTAAACCTAATAAGGCTAGTATTCTAATATTGAAAATTGGAAAGAAAGCGAAGACTGGTCCAATTAATCACAGGCAATTTTTGGAGTGTGGAAGCTTGTGGAATAGGAAATAAAACATTACCACATTGTGTAGTATTTGTTTCTTTGCTTTTCTGTTATGAGCTATAGGCTTTTCCCCTAAAGAAAACTTTTCTATTTTTTTGTATACAGGGAGAAAAAAAAGGAATGAGTGTTAATAATAGCTTGATTATTTTCAACTGAGATGTCTAAGTAAAGTAACAACTAATGTAAAACTTATGCAGATCTATGCAAACAATTATTTAAATTGGAAGAGGAAGGATGGAATACTTAAGAATGACAATATTGGCTGGTTTGATAATATGTCAGACGGGTACTTTGGTACAAGGCCACTGAATCGAGGAATGAAGGACATTTAGCTTCGACAGGACTCAGCTCATCTTGGTAGGATGATATTGGAATTTCAAGGTTAACCTAATATAATAATAACAATCATTTATGAAGTGTTTTATTGTTTCCCAAACACATCCATATACATTAGCTTGCTTAGTTCTGTGCAAACCCTGTGAGGGGGCAGAGAGGTCTTATATTTTAATTCCCATTTGATAAGGATAGATGTTAGTACCATAGAAATTAAATAGATTGACAACAAATATGATGGCTCCTTAAAGATTTTCCTAGACCTCTTCTATGCACTTTCTCACTTAATCCTTGCAATGACCTCAGAAGGAGAGAGATTAAAAATAGGATGTTCTTCTCCACCCATTATTCAGATAAAGAAATTGAGCTATATTAGACAGACTAACTGGGACAAAGCATTAATGATAGAGCGGTTGATAGAAGATTTAAACTCCACATGTGTGTTCTAAAGTCAGTGTTCTTTAATTTACTCTAAAACAGTGTCCGACCTGAATCACATGCCAGTGAATACTAGAACTAGTGCTTAAATTCAGTTGTCTGACTGAATTTACTCCTTCTGATCAGATACCACACAGACAGGTGTTAGTGCCATTGTTCCTTATCTTTCATTATTGTGATATTTATTGTATATGTATATATTTAAATTTATTTATTAATGCATACAAGAGCTGGGGTATAGGTCAGAGGTGCGGGAGGTGAGAAGATTCACCAGAGGCAGAGTGGGGAGCAGAACAGGTAGATTGGCGGAAATACACTGCTTAGGGAAGCAGCGGGCGAGGCAGGAGAGGTCTGCTGTGCCATGTGGAAGAGGAAGGATGGAATACTTAAGAATGACAATATTGGCTGGTTTGATAATATGTCAGATGGGTACTTTGGTACGAGGCCACTGGCCAGGGATGGAACTGGCGCTGCTGTGCCATGGATGCTTCACAGTGCGGCGCTCAACCCACTGCGCCACCAGGGAGACCCTGTGCTATTTAGTATAACAGAAAGCCCCAAGAGTTGACAGTAGCTTGGGTGTGTGTGCATGCACATGTGTTGAATGGTGCAGAGCTGGGGATTCCTTTCAAAGCACGGAGTTTAGAGTGCATGGCGTGGAATTGCGGAATGATGTATTGTTCCATTACAGCTCATGACTCCCTGTACTTTGTGACAATATCTTATGTCACGATGAAATATGGTGTGTGTAGTTAGAAAAGTGCAGATATGCCAACTGGCACTGTGCTTTGACTCAATTATTTACTGCTACTATTGTTATCCTGCTAAAAAGCTTTCATCTTCTGAGGCATGTCTCAATAAAGCTAATGATCTGGACTTTTCCATCTCTTGGAACTTCCTTTTGGGGAATTTCTCCACATTGACTAGTTTGAGGATATTGTCTATTGTAGTAGTATTCCCTACCAAGAGGAAATGTTTGACTTAATATTGTTTACTAATACTTTTCTCATTTGTATTTAATCCGAAATAATTTCTCTAAGGACAAGAAATTTCATTGCTGACATGATAATCCATTTAAATTATTGCATAACAAATTATTCCTTTTATTATAAACTAGGCCAGGGCCCATACTTTTCCCTTTCTTGGAAACAGGAGGGCAAATGAATACCCTTGAAGTTGATTTGGTCTTTCAGTCACTTGAGATTTGGTTGCACTAGATCTGGTTGGCCTGAATGTTTTGAGATGGGATTTCCTGGCCTTCTGCCCATGATCAGAATGCCTTTGATTTTAGCTTCACCCTCCTTTTGAAAATCTATAAGGGATTCTTCCAGAAGTTTTAAATTCATCTAATTGCATGACTATGTTTATCTGACATAGAGAAGCCAAGTGAGGAATCAGCTATCTGGGACAAAATCTTGGGTCTTCGAATCTACTTCTTTACTCTAACCAGCTGAATAATATGCTGGGTATCCAAAATGGTACACTTCATTAAATTTTTCTTTATCTGCACATTGAGTTTCTTAATGACTAACCAAATAGTTCTGCATTTTTAAAGATGATAGACAATATCTAACTCTATCTTACATTCCTCTTCTCGCTTGCCCTTATTTAAATATCTTTTGCAGATAATGATGGGAGGCTGACGATTGGGTGGTCTCAGCTTGCCCATTGTTTTGCTCTGCTTTTTAAAAATAATTAATACCCACTTTTAATTAGTACTCGTTCTTTATTAACTACAGGTTGTCAGCAGCCTGAATATGACTTTAACACCAACACTGAAAACAGAGATGGCAGTAAATAACCAGAAGATACTGGTGTAGATTGGATTTTATTTGCAGATCTTCATTTCTTAGGCACCACTTGCTTTTTTACCTTTGAAGTCAGAGAATAACAGTTTAAAGGCCACAAGATAAAATCCATTGGTGAATCCCCTTCTGATCCCAGCACAAGATAGAAAAGGCCAGAACCTTGCATCTGGGTGCCGAGTCATGGTGAAACAGGGGAGGAGAGGGCACTGAGCCTAGAGCCCCCCAAAAGCCTCAAAAGGCCAAAAGGTCACAAACCAGAATCGAGGGATATAGTGATGGGGCTATAGCCTAACAGAGAACAGTGCCCGATTCAGGTCACTGTCTATGGGTTCTCACCCACACACATGATTACAAGAGACCTCAGGCTCCAGGAACAACAACTACGGGGTTTATTTACAAACAGGGGAAAACAAAATCTTACTGTAACCACAAGTGGCTGGCTGCTTCATCCAGTCAGCATCAGTGATGGTCGTCACTGGTCACCAGGAGTGCTGGAAGGACTGGCCAGTAGCGATAGCCACTACTGGTCCTACAGAGGCAGTGTCAAAGACACCCAGTGTTAACAGCTTTTGTGAGTTGTTGGGTTATAAAACAATGAACAGCTCTTTGAGACACCAGGCCTAGGGACTTTTATGCTCCTTTCAGTCAATGTCAGAGACAGGACCGAGGCCCAGTCTCTGACAGAGTCCTTCAGCCTCTCTCCCTTCTTCAGAGGACAGCTACTGGATGCTTCCCTCCTTTCATCAGAGGCTGGAACCATCTTCTCCTCTTCAGGGCTCTCCTCTTCTTCTGCAGATCTCTTCTGCTTCTCTGGGGCTCTTCATCCTCTGCTCCTCTGGGGTTCTCTCTGTGTCCCAGGCTCCCTCCAACCCTGGCTTCTATCCACTTTCAGAGTGCCCCACCCAACAGTCTGATTGGCCCATTTTTCAGTCCTGCATCTGATTGGTCTATTCCATAATCCAGCAAGTGCACTTTACATAAATGTTCTCTGCCACAACTGACTTGTGGTAAGAGGTGGGGTCCTGGTAACAAAGCACCAGTCAACTCACAGCTTACACCTGATTGGTCCATTCCATGATCCAGGCATTACACTGCTACATAAAAGGGATCTGAGGAGTGACTGCCACAACTAACTTGTGACGAAGCAGCAGTGTGAGAGACACCACTGCTCCTGCTGGCTGGGGTCTGGTAACAATGAGAGCTTGGGGAAAAAATGACTTGTTTTGGTAGAAATGGGCTATTTATTGCAATAAATGGGTAAAGAAGAGGAAAAAATTCCAACAACGAGCTGGTGATGCTGTCATAAGAAGAGTAAATGTATTGCCTTTGTATTTTCTTTGAAGTGTTTAGCCTGGTCAAGAAGCTCCCAGAATCTTCTCTGTTTAGATGCCACTGAAGTCTTAGAGAGACTGGGGTATACTTGACATGGACCAAAGTGCCCAGGGAAAAAGGTCCTTTTTACACTATTGTACAGTCAAGTCTCCCCTTGACCTTATTGGTTGAACTTGACCCTTTTTCCCTACTGCCACCTCCCAATATAACCTTACACCAATTACACAAATTCCTTCCCCATCTCCTGCTTTTACATTGGACTAATAAGAGCCAATGAGTTCTTATTAAAAACTAGAATGTTTCATTTTGATTCATTACTTGCCGTAACATCGGAGAAGTTGCAGTGACCAGTCCCGCAGGGGTAGTTTTCTCCAAGGGCTCCCTAGGTACTTTGCATCTGTTCTCATCCAATTTGGAGTGTGGCAAGAGGAGGAGAGAAAACAATTTCACATCTTTATATCTGGATGGAGACAAATGGCAGATGCTGTTAAGACTTGGTTGGGACAGGTCCCGTTTGCACCCAGTCTCCCCACATTTGTGCTCAGATGCTTGGGAGGTCCTCTACTGGAGAAGTGGCTAATAGGGTGCTAAATCAAGAAGCAGAGGTTGGGCCCCCTGAAGAGAAACAACTAGTTCTCTGTGGGTGTTTGTGAGGGTGGTGGAAAAAGGGCCAGTGAGTGTGTGTACAAGTTACAAGGAAAAGAAAATAACTAGTCTTTGGGTTCCGCAAGACTTCTCAAGTAGAAACAGATGGGAGCTGTGTCTTAATTGATCTATTATTAGATGCTAAATGTGAACCACTCTTAACTGAGCCACCTTTCTGCTACAGTGCTGATTTACTCAAAAGCCCTGATTGTGTTTTGGTAAGTTTTGGCAAAGGTAAAGTGAATGAGTGAAGACGTCAAATTTTAATTATCTTTTAAAAAAAAAGTCAGCCATCAAAAGCGGTGCTGTCCTCTAAGAGACCAAAGCGGACACTGCCAGGATGGTTGTTTTTTCTTTCCAAATACAGAGACCAGTCATTGGATTTCTGATCTCAAGAAAACATCTCCATCCTCAGCTATCACTGATGGGTAGCTGGGGTGTGTGTAGGTGTAATGCAGGAGGGCACAGAACAGGTTCTCCATGATTCCAGCAGATGGGTCAAGGAGGAGTCCTGAGCCCTCGGTGGCTTTTTTAGGGTTTTATTACTCTTTATATGAGAGGCGACCAGGTACATGGCAGGTGGGGGTTGGGGGGACACGGAGAGCCAGGAGACTGGCAGGCCTCCTAACCCTTGGTGCATCTTCACTCTCAGCTCTCTAGCCTCTGCTCTCTTCTTTTCACTTCTCTGCTGGTGTCCTTGTGACGCCATCCTTATACGTCCCATGTCTCAGCCCAGGTGCCCCCAGTTGTGCATGCCTACGCCCTACTTGAGGTACCCACCATTAAGCATATGTGCAGGACCACAGGTGTCCATTGTCGACACCAATGGCAGGGAGAGGAAAAGCCTGATCATTTTCACTGACCCTACAGATCCTTAGCACTGTCCCATGGAGGTTGTCTCCTTGGTGCCTTCATCTGGCACATCCTGGGTGTCAGGCATTGAAGTGTGATGACTGGAGTCTTGGACAGGCACATGGCTTTATATCATGCCTTACAAAGTGTAGGGTCAGAGAAAAGTTATCAGGCTTTTCCACCCTCCTGCCACTGGTGTAACGATGGACACCTGTGGTTCTGCATGCATGCTTAAGTGGGCATGCACAAGTGGGTGCACCTGGGTTTAGACACGGGCGTATAAGGAAAACAGAATGCCAGCAGAACATAGAGCAGCAGCGCAGGGGAGAGACAGGCAGAGAGAAGAAGCAGCACAGCAGCCAAGAGAATGAGCTGCACCGGGGACTGGGAGGCCTGTCCGGCACCTCTGCCTATTGTGTACCTGGTCAGCTCTGATAATAAAAGTATAAAAAAGCCACTGAGGGCTCCTAGACTCCTTCCTTGACCCATTGTAGTGGCAGGATGGGAGCACTGGAGCAAGGTTCGGGATGGTTCTGGGCAGACGGGTCAAGGAAGGAGAGTCTTGGAGCCCTCGGTGGCTTTTCATACTTTATTTAGTAGAGGTGGCCAGGTACATGGCAGGCAAGGGTGCTGGGGGGCCGGGAGGCTGGTAGGCCTCCCAGCCCCCAGCGCATCTCACCCTCTCGGCTGCTTCTCTCTCTGCTGCTGCTGCTGCTCCTTCGTCCTGTCAGTCAGCCGGTCCTTGCAGTTCTGTCTGTTGGTCCTCGTAGTTCTGGCGTCCTCATGACGCCACCCATTTATGCCCGTGTCCAACACAGGTGCGCCCACTTGCGCATGCCCACCCTGGAATGCTCGCAGCACCACAGGTGTCCATCATCAGTGGTGGGAGGGTAGAAATACCTGATCAACTTTTACCCTACACCCATCAGCCCGAATCATCAAGAACTTGCTCCGTGCCCTTCCTGGCACCACACAAGGGTAAGCCTTCCATGTGAATGGTGGGTGGACTGAATGGTCTCACTATTAAGTTGCATTGGAAACGTAACATTACACATGTGAGTATAAAATTTGTTGATGTTAATGCTAAGGAGGAGGGATCTGGTTCCTCTTGGGAGGAGGCTAATTTACTCCATCCTTGACCTGGGAACATTTCATCATTTTTTAGCTCCTACTGCCCTGGCTCTTCTGGTGCGCACACAGATAGATCCAGAGAGAAGGAAGGAACTCAGCTTTCCTTCCCTTCCACAAGCCCTGTCTCACTGTCATTTCAGCCTTTGTCTTGACATCTTCTATCTTGTTCTTTAGGTACTTTGAGCTCTGTTTTTCCATAAAGGGATGGGGTGAAAAGAGCAACCTTAGCTTGGCCATGCTGCCCTTCTTCTTTCTGATTCCCTGAAAAGAACTGCTGACACTGGCAGCTGTTGGCACTTACTCATGCGGCCTCACGCTCACAGCCCGCTCACCTCCCAGGCCTTCCGTAAACAGTGACGGGCCGGCTCCCAGCAGCTCCAGGCTCTCCCAGCAGCATTTGTACTTTGGGCTGATTTACACTTTTTTTTCTTGCTGCCAATAATTTGTGAAGCACTTGTTGAGAAATGAAGGTGGGGGATGGAGTAACATATTTCTCTGGCTGCTAGTCAATGCATTTCAGAAAGCAGCCCACTCTAAGTTATAAGTGAAATGAAAGGAGAGAAAATTGGGAATGTCTGATGCTCTCCGTATCCCTTCTATGCTCATAGGCCCCTTGGTTTGAGACTTCCAGAAGCTGCAGGCTGACTGGTAGTCTGGCCAGCATCCCTGAGGTTGTCAGGATGGAAGTGGGGAGTCCCATCTCCTCCCTGCCTTCCACCTGCCAAGGCTCCCTTCACAGCTCATCTACTTGAAGTGTGACTTTTCAAACAAGCGTGAGAATGCTCCTGAGTGAGGGACATACATTGTGCCTCTGCATCTCCCCATCACAATAGCATCTCTTAAGGAGGAAATAGCTCTAATAGGCATCTCTATTACAATAATAGCCAAAGGCATTGCTTTCAAGTAGTATTAAAATGGCAGAGAAGAGATGAGCAATAATTCATGGGTTTTTTTGGGGGATGGGAAAGGTCCTATATACTCAAATAAGAGAACTGACTAAACCAGGTAGCTTTGGCATTTCTAGCACTTGCCAATATGCCATCATTCTGCCCCAATCCTTGGCCCTTTGTGCTTTGGGGGATGTCTCTTTTTCATTATGACACTCTGTAGCGGCAGGAAGGGCGGCACAGGGCAAGTTCGGGATGGTTCTGGGCAGACGGGTCAGGGAAGGGACTCTTGGAGCCCTTGGTGGCTTTTCATGCTTTTACTAGTAGAGGTGACATCAGGTACATGGCAGGCATGGGGGCCGGGGGGCCGGGAGGCTGGCAGGCCTCCCAGCCCCCGGTTCATCTCACCTTCTCGGCTGCTTTCTACTGCTGCTGCTCATCAGTATTGTCGGTCCTGTTGGTCCTGTCGGTTCTGGCGTCCCCATGATGCTGCTCATTTAAGCCCGCATCAAACTCAGGTGCGCCCACTTGCGCATGCCCACCCTGGAATGCTCACAACACTACAGGTGTCCATCATCACAGTGGTGGGAGGGTAGAAAGATCTGATTTCTCTAACCCTACACACTCTCTTCAGCCCAGAAAACCCTCTAAAGCATATTTAAGAATATTGATCTTGTGCTGACCACGAAAAGCAAGGTGAAACTGCTTGGTGATGTGACAAGGTTTACAGCATCCCTTGGGTCCCCTTCTGTCCCCTTTCTGCTACAGAGAAATACGTAACATGCAGCTTTCCCTGTGGGCCACTTGACCAGCTTTATTTCTCCCCTGGCATGGGGCAGGGTTTGCTTCTAATCAAGATGCCCAGTTGGCTTTGTGCAATGTCCTCAGAATCATGTCAAAGTAACTGTGTTTCCATGTAAGGATTTAGGGTTGTTAAATACAGATACCAAGCTTGCTTTCTCTCCATCCTCTTTTGAACAACCTCGAGGGCTGCTATTGGGGCATAGTGCCTCCTGGTTTAGAAAAATGGCTTTGTTGTATGCACAAGCACAGGTGGGCAGAGGGTAAGTGGAGGAATTAAAGGCAGGGGTGGAGTGCTGATTGTTTCACCTTGGGTCCTTGCTCTTAACACTGTTGGTTCCTCAGGGATTTTGGAACTGATAACTCTTGTTATCCTTCCATCCCTGCCTACTTTATCCCTCATTGCTGGATTCCCAGTCTAAAGCAGGGTTAACACATGTGGCTCATATCAAATCTATCCAAGATGTTTCTCACCTCATTCCCTTCAGCCAGCCCCTGTTTCTCACCCCCATGCCTCTTACAATAATATCCATCAGAGGGAGATGGAATCTTCCCTTGTGATTCTGGCAGCTTCTGTTTTCTAAGTAAATAATACTGTTGTAGGACATCTAGGGAACAGTCACATCCCAGAAGACTCAAACCTGCAATCCACAGCCGCCCCTGGCATGTCAGCACAGCTCGGCACCCTGGGGCATGGCAGGCACCTGCCACAGACAGGTGGGAAGAAAGCAGACGGCAAGAGGAGAAGGCACATTTCCAGGGAGAGGGTATTTGGGCTGTTCCCTCTCGTTCTGTGGCTGTTTGTAACAGTCTCCTTTCAGAGCAGTTAATTGGCTCACAGCAGTTTTGTCTTCATTTCCCGCACACCCTTGCTCTTTTTCAACATCCCACGTAACTCTGCCTCTTCCCAGAGGCCTGTTAGAGGGTGCGCTCTACCTTAGGGGGTACAGGGTAACTGGAAAGAGATCAGGCTTTTCTGGCCTCTCATGACTGGCATCGACCGCGGACACCCGTGATCCTGCACGCATCGCTAATGGCAGGCACCTCAAGTAGGGTGTGGGCATGTGCAAGTGGGTGCACTGGACTGAGACATGGGGCATGTAAGGGCAACATCACAAGGACACCAGCAGAAAGAGAAAGAGAGAAAGAAGAGAGAACAGAAGAAGAGAGAGGCTAGAGAGCCCAGAGAGTGAAGGTGCACCAGGGGCTGGGAGGTCTGTGTAGGGTAAATGGAAAAGTATCAGGCTTTTCCACCCTCCTGCCATTGGTGTAATGATGGACACCTGAGGTCCTGCACGTGTGCCTAAGTGGGCATGCGCAAGTGAGTGCATCTGGGTTTAGACATGGGCATAGAAGGGCGGGATCAGGAGGACACCAGCAGTAGGAGAGCAAGAGAAGCAGCAGTGGAAAAGGATGCCAGCAGAATGAGAGAGAGAAGCAGAAGCAGCAAAGCAGCCAAGAGGGTAAGATGCACCGGGGACTGGGAGGCCTGCCAGCCTTCTGGCCCCCCGGTACCCCTGCCGGTTGTGTACCTGGTCGCCTCTGATAATAAAAGCCTAAAAATGCCACTGAGGGCTCCAAGACTCCTTCCTTTACCCCGTCTGCCCAGAATCATCGAGAACTTGCTCTTCCTGGCACCACAGTCTGCCAGCCTCCTGGCCCCCTGGCATCCCTGCTTGCTATGTACCTGGTCACTAATGTTATAAAGAGCAGTAAAACCCTGAGAAAGCCGTGGAGGGCTCCAGGACTCTTCCTTGACCCTTCCTCCAGAATCATTGAGAACCTGCTCTGTGCCTTCCTGGCACTACAGAAGGCTATGGCTGAGGAAGAAAGAGGATGGCACAGCTAGAATTAGGTGATTCAAGTTCAGGACTCAGCCCAAACTGCTCCTGTTTAATGTCTAAAACCTCCACAGTGTAGGCGCCAGCCTGTTCAGGTCACATGTGAAACAGTTTGCGGGGCCCTACGATGAACATGGAGGTGACGCACCCCTCCCTCAGTCACATCGCTGCTTGATGAGGCCTTCGGTTATTTACAGAGCTAAGTGTTTCCCTCCAGAGCTGGGTCGGCCTCCCACTGCTTTGCCATCTCCCATGTTGAATGTGCCGTGCTTGTGTTGAATTCATTTCCACAACTGTGAGAGGTTTTGCTGGATGAATATAATGTACCTGTTAGCCTTCTGTTGAGCAGCGACGATGTCAGGCTTCTGTGCGGAGTGCTGTGAGCCACAAGGCGAATAAGCCCTGGTGACGGCTCTCTAGGCTTGCGGTGGTGACGGGATGGACATGCAGCGAATAATGTCAGCTCAAGAATGGAGCGTGCACTTTGATCCAGGAATACAAAGGAGCACATAGCAGCATGTTGGAGCTGCTCAGTCTAACCCCAGTCTGACCTCCTTCCCATTCAGTGCTTGTGCATTTTCCTCTAAGATCACTCTCCTGCATGTTGACTCACGAAGTCTTGGCCTTTTTGCATACAAGCTCCTTCTCTACAATCAGGCAGTGGAGGGCAGGGAACTTGGTCCTCTTGTCCCTTTGTTTCCACATCCTCAGTCTCACACTCAGGGTCCTGCCTAGAGGGGTGTCACCAGTGGCATCGGGAGTGGTCTGGCTCAGAAGCGCCAGCACGTCCAGCTGGGACAAAGCTGGCTGTTCTGGGGAAGCACAGGCACTTAAAGCCTGGTTGGCCAAGTGGTCGGAGGCTGTATGCTCTTGTTCCACGCTCGTCTGAGGCCCTGTCCACGCATATCCTCTGAGGCTGGGGCTCAAGGCAGCTGAGGGGATAGTGAACCCAAAATCACCAAGACAGAAACTGGAAGGCAGCGGAGGGGCTGCCCTGGCATGACAAGTGTGGAATTTAATGCCCTTGTTGTTAGGCCACTTCCTGTGTCCCAGGCACTGCAGCAGGTCAGTTGACCTTTGAAGTGACCCTCAGAGCAGGACTATTACAGCTTGGGATTTATAGGCAGTGGCGGCAAGAATGCTTGGATTCTTGACCGAGCTGGTTAAGAGCTAGGGCTGATACTTGAACTTAACGAGTCTGACTTAATGTTCGTGTACCTAAAGATTTGTGGGTAGAAAAATGCAACAACTAATGACAAAGAGACACACAAGCTGGACAAGTGTTCATGAGAACACGCACACGAGACTGCCTCCCTGCCTCCCGCCCCCCCCCCCCCCCCCCCCCCCCCCCCCCCCCCCCCCCCCCCCCCCCTCCCCCCCCCCCCCCCCCCCCCCTCCCTCCCTCCCTCCCTCCCTCCCTCCCTCCCTCCTTTTTTGTCATCCCTTCGTCTCCTTCAACATCTATTAAAAGCATCCTGTCTGTGTGCATTACACAATTACTGTGAGAATCCTGCGTTCCCAGGTACGGAGCCTCTTTTCTCGACCTCACAGCTCCAAAGCTGCCTCAGCCTGCTCCCTGCCCGTGTATTCAGCACTACGATCGTCCTCATTCCTAAGCCCTTCATTTGTGGGCATTCTGTAAAGCCTCCACATGCCTCAGAGATAGAGGCATTGCATGGAACCTTGTGCAAGCCCCTCATCGTGACTTGTGTTATAATTATGCAGGTATAATTATAATATTAGGTCCCAGCTTAATGTAGTGGAAAGAGAAGAGGTTATGGAGTTAGCCATATATAAAATCCAATCTCAGCTCTGCTACTTACTTACTGTATGCTTTTAAGAAGCGTATTTGCCTTACTTGAGATTCAGTTCTGTGGTGTTGATAATCCTTCCTGATGGGTAATTAAACAAGAAAATAGATGTTAAGTTTCTAGTACAGTACCTGACAGGTTATGGGCATTCAATAAATGTTAATTTCCATTTCTCTTCTCCTCTAATTGGACTTTAAATTTCTTTTTTTCTTAAGGGGCACCTGGATGGCCTTTAAATTTCTTGAGAACAGTGCTCATTGCATTTCTTACATTTCCCATAGTACCAGCACCCACCTTTACATATGGGTTTCACATAGTTTTGTGGAACTGACAGACACAAGGATGAGAGAATAAATTAAAAATGAACAAATAAACATGGAAAGACCTCTGAGATCTTCCCCTGGTTCCTATTCTCAAAGTTCCATTTATATTGAAAAATAATTATTAAGCAACTACTCTGATAAACACTAAGGATAACAAGAAGAATTAAATGTGGCCCATGCCATGGAGGAGCTAGATGGAGGACACATTCATTATTCATGAACAACTATTTAGAACACTGTGTATGAAGGGACACGGACAGCTGAGAGACCCAAGGCTAATTTTTGCTGCTTTATTTACCTGCGATGTAATCATGGGGGCATACTTAACATGAATGAGTCTTTGCAGTCTCCTCTGCATGATGGAGACAAGGACTCTAAATTAAACTCTACCTCTTGGGATGCTGCAGTATTAGATAAGAAGTGCCCAGTCCAATGCCAGACCATAGTAGATGCTGCATTACAGTGGCTAATAGAATGACAAGCCACACGTGGTCATCAAGGCCACACTGTGGGGCTTCACTTCCAAGGTGACATCACTTACTAAGTGGCATCCTAATGGATCTGAATAATTACCACACAGAGAGGAAAGGATTCCTGATGGTGGGAACACCATACCTCAGCTCAGCAGATGTAGGGGCAGACATCAAAAAGCTTGGCTTGACTAGAAAGTCAGGAGATAAAGTGAAAGAAGGGGATATTAAAGTGTTGATCACGAAGGAATTAAAATTTCAAGCGAAGACACTTGGAATTTATTTTACAGAAAATAGTAGGCAAATGAAAAAAGTAGGGGAAAATGTGACCAGAGCTGTGCTTGGGGTGTAGGTTAAGGTCCCTTTTTAAATTCCCCCGATCATTTCCTAAATAATTCAGAATTAATTCTGCATTCAGACCATGGCCTCCCAGACTCCCCAGCACCCCAACACGCTGATCCCCTGCAATTTCGAAGCCCACCAAGCACCATTTCGGGGCTCAGAACTTGCTGTGTTCTCCATATCAAGTGCTTTCCTAGCCGCCGTCCGGATGCCACATTTCATCCATTCAGGCCCTGCCTAAAGGCCAATGAGTCAGGAGGGTCTTTCTTGACCACCTGTCCCTACAGTGCTCCCATCAGCCTCGTGGGCTCACTCTCCTGTGCTGTGCTCAGAGCCCTGAGCACCACCTTCTGTGTACTTGGATTTTGTCTGGTTTTTGATCTCTCAACTAGCCTCTATACAGGAGGGTGGAAAATTTCTCTCTGATTTTTGCCAGTACCCAGAATAAGGCCAAGCACAGAAAGATAATCAATAGATTTGTTGAATGAATGAATCATCTAAATAATGATGAATAAATGAGAGGGTCAGTCAACAGCACAGATGAGAGGTGATAAGGCCCTAAACCAAGACAGTGGTGGGAGTGAAGAGCAATAAATGTTTTGGTCACTCAGAAGCTAAATTGACATGATTGAGCATCTAGTCAAAGCCCATAGTAAGTGCTCAGAATGCGAAATGAAGGAATTCCTGCCTTCTCAGATCTGTCCAGCTTACTGGGGACAACAGAACCAGAACAGATTATTTCAAGACAGTACGATAAAGATTCTGAATATTTAGGGTGTGGTGGAGAACAGGTATAGATCAACATAATATGCATTTGCTCTACTCATTTGTCATTTAATCACACAATTCCTCAGTTGGAAAATGAAGGAGAGAGAAAGTAAAACCCGTTTTCATTTAGGCTAACTAAAAAAATGATATTGCTATTGTCTGAGATGAGAATGAACCCAACAAAAGCTGGGAGAGGGAGAGGGGAAGGGGCTTTGTGTGACTGTGTCACGCAGTGGACTAGAGGGTAGATTTCTTTTCCAAGAGGTTGGCAGTGAAGGGTGGAGAATGAAGAGGAGGCAGCTTAGAGGGGGTAGGGTCTTTAGTTTGGTTTTGATTTCGATTCCCATTTGGGAGGGGAGGTGTTAGGTTGAGTGTGTTTATAATCTGGCAGGAAAAGGGTGAGTGAAAAGAAGATTCCAAAGAGTCCTTAGATTTGATGGAAGAATATATTGATGGAGGAGACCGAAAAGAATTCAGAATGTTTATTCTTTTCAAATGGACTTGAAAAACTCTTTACCAGAGTTAACATAGAAGATGAATTAAACAGTGGCCACATTTTGATTTGGAAAACAGTTATGAATGCTTACAATATCTTCTCAGTATTCTTCTTGTCAAAGAATAAAAAATGAGATTTGAGAAGATTTGATTTGAAGAAACAGAAGGATATGGTGCTGTGAGAATGGGGCGGCAGACCCATTGATGTCCTCAAGACCCTGTGGGCCTCTGCATGAGCCCACGCTAGGAGACTCCCTGCCCCACAGACTACTTCCAAAAAACAAGCTCTAGGGCCTCCCTGGTGGCACAGCGGGTTGAGAGTCACATTGTGAAGCATCCGAGGTACAGACTCTCCAGTTTGACCCCTCTCAGGGAGGAGACACACTTGGCACAGCAAACCTCTCCTGCCTTGCCTGCTGCTTCCCTCAGCAGTGTATTTCAGTTGATCTGCCTGTTCTGCTCCCTGCTCTGTGTCTGGTGAATCCTCTCACCTCCCGCAACTGTGACTTGTACCCAGCTCTTGAATGCATAAATAAATTTTGAAAACAAAAACAAAAAACAAAAAACATGCTCTGCCATTAACTTACTTATGCCAGGGGCCTATTGTGGTTTTCCATATATTATTCTCAACACAACCCTATGGAGGTAAGTGTTGTTGTTTGCATTCTGTAGATGGACAACAAAGCCTGAGAGATGCTAAGTTAGTTTTCCAGAGTTAGATAGACACTGAGCAGGAATTCAGATCAGTGTGTGATGGTTTGTTCCACTCTCTCCTCAGAGACCTGTCTGAGATAATTGTTTTCCTAGCAGTGACCTTGACTGGGATTTTGTGTAATACACGACACAGTTGTTATTTATGCTCTTTTATTCTGAGCTGGTGATAGTACACTATGAGATGTGGGTTTATATCCCTTTCCTAAAACAAACTCTCAAGTGACTTAGTTATAAACCTAAATTACTCAATAATCTCTGTCCAGTCATAGGGCATCTTTTGTCTTCAGTGTCTTTAGCTGGAGGCCTTGTTTCTGTAGAACCAGTTTCTAAGTTCACAAGGAAGTTTGTGGACTGTTTTGCAGGAGATTCTTTGAGATTAACTGTCTGCCAAGGCTGCCCAGTGCACTGTTTACAAGGGCATTCATTAAAAAATATCTGAGCCTGACCTACATAAGACTTTGAGGTTCCAGAATTAATACATGTCCTGTTCCTGCCACACCTGTGACACTCTGAGTTTGTAACCACAAACAAAATCTGGACAGATTCCACAACAGCCGTGACTTTAATTAAAACTATTTAGAGGGGCTGAAGGCTAATTTAAAGGTGATGGCCAGATGGGGTTTCGCAAGTCTAAAAGTGCTAGTTTGACAATTAATGATAGTTCAGGGCTTAATTGACTTGAGTTAAACATGGAAAAGCAATAGAGGGAGCGTGCAGGCTCTTGAGACCCTCTGTGACATGTCACCTAAAAGCCCACTGAGTCCACTTGACATGGTCAGAGAAGTAGAGATGAGCTCAATCAGAGATGGACAGGCAATAGTGTAGGCCTCTTCAGTCTGTTAAACATGAGCAGAGACTTTATTCCAGCATCACTGTTATATTTGAAAATTCAGTATCTTAGTGCATAAACCATGGAACATAACCACAAAATACAAAACACCCTTCACCTATAACTGGCTGTTAGTTCTGTGTTCCAACCCCAGCATTTGAAAGCTATCCACTTATATTCTTAATACAATCACTATCATGGTGTTGATAGAGACAGAGACAGCTCCCTGAAGAAATATGCCATAAACTATTTCTTAAATACTGGTGAGAGAGGAAATTCCAATCAGTTTTGCCCCAATCACTTTGTCTTTACTTATAGTTTGCTTTTTGCCTAACTCTACATCTTTACCCTTTACCAGTTTTTTGAAGCCTTTGGAGATTTTCTTCACTTGCTGGCAAAATCACCTAGGTTACACTGGATGCCTACTCTATTTAAATCCCTCTGGGCCTTCTTTTAATACTGGGAAAAGAGGAAAGCTGATTAGCAAAGCCAATCAGGTCCCATGTTCACAACCAGGAATCCTGTAAGTGGTAGACTTCACTTCTGTAACCTCTCGGGACCTGTACTGAATTTAACTGAAATTTATTTTAAATGACAGAAGAAGCAGCCACTTAAGACCCTTTTATCAGCTGCCATGTTTTTCAGGAGGCAGATTGAGCCACTTCAAATATTTCTTAGACTCCCGGAGTGAAGAGTAACCACTGAAATCATGTAGTGAGTAGGAAGAGCATTAGACTGTGAGTCAGGAGGGCTGGCTGTGCCCCTACTCACTTCCCTGGAATTTCAGTCTTTTATCTGTGTGCTGGCTTTTCTCCAAATGGCCTGGGAGTTTCATTCCAACTGTATTTCTGCAATGCCAGTACATAGTTAGGAATTTTGTTCATGGGTAACCTGAAGGTAGTGGCCTGGATTTTCTACTCCTAACCTAGTGTTCCTTGCATTTGGCCAGCTAAACCTAAATTATGGTTAAAACATATGGCTAAAATTGGTTAACTCCATTAACAGTTACTATAGAACAGAGAAACAAGAAATGCTAAAAGGATGAGTTACAACAGAGACCTCATTTTGTTCGGTCAATTAGAAAATGGACTGAGGCTTCCAAATCTATTCCATGTGGGCAGCTGCTATTAGACCTAATTTGAAAAGTCATTGGCATTGACTTTGAATTTGTAGAACTCTCAGTCAGTTAACTGAAAGCCCTTAACCTTGTGTTAAGCACTTATTACCTTAGTTAGGTAGGATAAACCTTATGACCTTTCCCTTATAGGTAAATGAAAATCAAAAGACTGGTAAGATATTTGTGCAATTTATTGGCTAGTCATTTTCTTTCAACTTCATCCCATTTGTGCCCTTCTGTACCTCATTTGGGATTATTTTTAGTTTTCTCCAAAAACGCCCAGAAATGTAAACTTTTGAAATACTTATTTGTAAGTTGTCTTTCTACATCCACATCCTGAGTTCATGTCAAGTCATTTTTATTGCTAGGGCATTTACAAAGTCAACTTCTTGAATTGAGCAACTTTCCTTCTGCAAATATGTATGTCATGCCATTCTGATCCTGGCTTTAGAAGAGTGTATTGAACCTTAGTAACACTCCCTACTTACGATGTATTTTCCTTTTACATCGCTTCTCGGCCTTTTGGCTAAGATCAAGTGTAGTATTTTCCTTTTACAGTTCTCGAAATATTCTCTACATAGAAAGATATTGCAAATAGGGGATGGCAGTTATTACTACTCCCAGTTAATAAATGGGGTCATAGAGGTACTTATGAAAGCTACCAAAGTTAAAATAGCCTGTTAGTCAAGAGGTAGTGTTCTGGAGTTAGGTTATGTGAATTGGAACCAGTTGAATGGAGTCCAGTTCTGTGCCTCTCTTTTAGCTATAAACTGGAGGAAATAATTACTCCTTCATAGAGTTGTAAGAATAATGCTTTTAAATAACCATTCTGTATGTGTCAGTTCTTTTCTTCCTCCCTTTGTCATCATCAGTGCTGCCACTGGCACCATCACAATCACATCACTGCCAGCCCCATTACCACCATCACTACCATCACCACTGCCACCCTCACTATCACCAACACCATCACTGGTTAGTAAGTGAATGGTAGTAACACAAATAAGAGATCTATCTAGCTCTATATCCATCTGTCTGTCCATCTAGCCATCCATCTTATATCTCTTAAATTGTATAAAAATGGCTTATGAGTCCACACAGCTAAATCTGGAACACTAAAAGAAATAACAGAGACAGATTTTGAAAACAATTTTTGGGGTGCCGTGGAGCAAGACTTTACTCACATATTGCAGAAAAAGGGAGACAATGTTTGCATAACCTATAGTGAATAGACAGGAATGTTACAATTTCTTTTCTTTTTTTTTTTTTTTATGGTGGTATGGAGGATAACATCTAGGCTACCATCCCACCAGAAAGGTAAACATTTTAGAGACTGAAACTTCTAGGCTATTTCCAGAAAAGTTGAGGGAACAGCAGGCATGAAACTTTCAATTTTGTTTTATCTACATCATCCAAAAGTTTGCATCCCTGTTATGCCCTGGGATAAAGTCAATCCAGAAAGAATCTGGCTTTGTGGCAGAGTGGCTGGAAGCAGAGAGCAGGTTCCTGCCTGCCAAGTTAGGGTCTTACCAGTTAGAGGATAGTGGCAGAGCAGATGACAGTGAGCTCACTGATTTCCTTGGAGAGCTGGGACCAGAGGATTTGCACAGACTGATTTCTTCCCCATCATCTGTTTTTGCAGCCCCCATCAACGTGGAGACTAAGCACTTAAAATATGCAGTCAAACCAGATGCTCCCTTCCATCCCTAATGAGAACTGGCCAAAATGGGGGCTTACAGTAAAAAAGGAAGAGTCTTTTGAATAGATAGGATTCGGAGGCAGATTCTAGGAAAGAGGCTAAGGTCTCCATTTTTGAAAAGTTTTAATAAGGGAGCGGATACTTAGGCATATAGTCTACAAATGAGTCAACAGTTATTGAGCACCTAATTGTGATTTAGAGACTGGCAATGATTATCACATTTAATCATCGTGGTAACTATAGCTCTTATTATTCTCATTTACTAGGTGAGAATCCTGAAGTGATGCTTTCCCCAAGTCAAAGGGTTTGATATGAACCTAAGTCAACTGATTCCAAATCCAGTGCTTTGGTGATACCTAAGTCATTAGAAATTAAGTCCTTATTACTATTAAAGATAAAAATGGAAACTCTCACTACTCTGGTGTCTAGGGAAACCTCATTCACTCACTCATTCATTTATTTATTCAATAATTTTAGCAACATAGTAGTTCATGTGCTATATGTGTTATGTTTGGCAGTATAACAATGAAGGGAAAAAACTCCTTATCCTCACCAAGTTTTCCCATTTCTACTGATAAAAATTTCACGATAAACATGCAAGATACATAAATACGTTCTTTCTATGAAGTAGGTAATGTCATAAAGTCACTGGCTATGGGTTGAATTACTTCAGCTCATAGGCTTCAGAGAAAGCTCAGTGAAGGCTATTATAAGAAACAAAGACCTCATGATCTAGGGGAAGAATATTACTGATAAGAGGGCAGGTACAAAAGACAAAGACAGCAATGAGCACTGCCTATTTGGGAGAAATAGAAATTGAGTGAGCTGGCAACCTGGTGGTAGTGAAAAATCAGGAACCAGGATCCCAAAATTGATGTGCACTGTTTGCCAAGGTCTTATGGGTATAGTGAGAAGCTTGAAATTCCTCCTAAATTCAGCAGTAAGATTTTAAATCTGGTGGTAAGATTTTGGAGATTGCACTGATTGAAATAATCTGATGTGAATGTTAAAATTACCCTGACTAATTAATGAGTGAAGACTGGATTGCAGGAGAGAAAACAGGAGATAGAAGGCTGTTGTAGTTATCCAGGTGAGAGACAGTTGCTCAGGCCAGGGTGGTCTCAATGAAAATAGAAGGAAATGAAAACTTGAGTTATTTGTAGGAGATAGAGCAAAGTCTAATCAATGGGTTAGAATACAGGATAAGGAGGTATATCTGAGATAGGGGTGTGGCAAGCTATGACACTCCCTGTGTGTGTGTGTGTAGTTTGAGAAACTTATTGGATTCAAATAGGTGTTTACATTTATGAATTTTGTGCTCTGGAAAATGAGCTGGACTGAGGATATAGATATAGATGACATTTAAAACCATGGGGTTTCATGAGGCCATCCTAAGAGAGACTGTGAAGGCAGAGTTCAGGACCAAGGAGAGAACCCTGGGACTGCCTAGAGGTCATGGAGGTTACCAAGAAGGAGCAACTCCCCAGTAGATAACACACAAATGAGCAAACAAACAGGAGGGTGTAGTGTCACAGGTCATAGAAGAAAGTATTTATTTTAAGTGTTGCTAAGAAGAAAGAAATACAATGGGAAGAGTGAAATGACTTTTGGCAATTTGGCAAGATGGAGAAGTTGATGACCTTGATAACAGCTGTTTTGTTGGAATGGATGGATTTCAAAGCTCAATTGTAGTTGGGTTGAGAAAGGGACTGGAAGGTGAGAAAGGGGAGCGATGGAGAGTATAGACAACACTTTCCTCAATCCACCCCTAATTACGCTTAGTCCCATACCACAAAGGTGAGATATTGACAAGACTTTGAAAGGCCATTTGCTGTTCTTAAGATAACCGTGACAAATGGGGAGAAGCCAATTTCGTGGTAACTTTTTGTAACTGTTCATTTTTAAACAGCTCTTACTATCAGGAAGTTATTTCTTCTATTAACCTGGGAGATTTTCAACCTCTTAATTTAATGGAAATAGAGACATCGTAAGTATCACTAATAGACTGCTCTTTTTTTCATAGGCTTTCACAGCCTTTTCTGTTTTCCTCTTCATGATGGGTAGATACCTCTATGTAAACTCCCACATATTTTCCCAAATTGTGCTGTGTGCATTTGTTGTTATGTTGAATTCTTTGAGTTACATGTGAGATTCCAAAGAGAAATGTCTGCTAGCCAAATGGGTATGCCAGGCACATAGTAAATGCTCACTAAATTTTATTAGATAACTGCTTTTTGGTAACTTTCTTCTGATCTCCCCTCATTTGTTTGGTTCTTCTTAAGTTAGGATAATGATACTCTAGGCTACACGCTATATATGGAATGTGCACTATTTCAGATCAAAGCAGTGCTCTGGGAGGGAAGTGTGATTTTCTCCCCTGCCCCAGCCAAAATTTCTTAACTAGTTCTTATTCTGAGTTCTCCCAATGCTATTATTTGTTCTCCTTTCACAATGTGACTCTCCATTTCTGGAAAGAAGAGAGATGCTAATTTCTTTACAAATACCTTGCTTTCTCACATCCTACTGATGTTTTCAACCTAAAGGGGAGGAAAAATCTGGATGATTCCCCATTAGAACTGTGCTATTAAAATTGTCAATTTCTTGAAATACATGGTTGAAAAACCATCATTTTTTTCTCCACTGTGTGTTACCCTAAACTATAGACCTGTCACCAGGCAGTGTTCTAGCGTGTGGGTACAGAGAAACTGTGGGACGATCCGAGTGGCACTTAAATTACATTCTCCCTTTGATTTTGAAGACATTTAGTGCCATTTAGTAGAATTCCATTGCAGTTGGTTTCATAGAGGAGGGGGTGGTCCCTTTTAGAAACGTCACTGCTGCAGTGACTGAGGGAAAGAAATGAAGCCATCAAAACAGCAGGATTGGCTTTTCTACCCAGATCATCATGGGATTAAAAGGACAGCGAGATTCTGAGGACTCTGCTGCACTCCTGAATGGTGTTAACTGCTTCACAGCCGCTTTGGGGCTGGTCAGTGCGGTCAGCTCACATTTGTCTAACCCACCCTGAGGCATGGCTGATGTTGTAGGGAAAAGCTGGATCTTGCAAGAAAGTGTAGAAAGAAGACATGGATTTCATACAGAAAAATTGCTTTTTCTCTCTGATAGCTCCTCGAGAAAGTGTGCTCTGTGCATAAGTCAAAATATTTTTTTTCTGCCTGCCTAGGGTGTTTCACTGTTTCCATCTGGGATCAGAAAGCACAGCTGTGTGTTCTTCCTGTCTCACACCTCACCTTTAGAAAGAGGATCCGCCAAAGGGGAATGTGGTCACAGGCTGCACAAAATCTATAGGGAAGGAAAGTGCCATATTTCTGGTTGCCTAGGTATCTTAAATGGATTCGATAAAGATCATGGAGCTGTGGGTTGGTGTCCCTACATGACAGGGATTGCTGTTGCGTCTTCGGCAGGAAGCAGTCTCCACTGGGGCTGTGGGGAATTCTCCCCCACTTCAGACCTCACTGGGATGAGTTCTGCTTGCCAACACTTCTGAATAACTGAACCACCTGGTTCAGGTGCCGTACATTTGCATTAAATGGAGAGGTTAAATGCTCTGTTAATTCTGATCTGTGTATGCTTCCAGATGAAGAACTCACAAAATTTCACTCACTCAAAACCAAAATAAGAGTTGAGAATTAGCACAAAGCTCCATAAGGAACTAGCGTTTAATTTACAACACTGAAATTTTCTTCAACACAGCAGACAGCTAAGTAAACAACCATCATCAATTTATAGCACCATTTATGGATATAATGGTGCTAATTTCCCATTCTCATGAAAGACTATAAAATAATTAACCAGTTTTGTCTATGGGAATTTTGGGTATCTTGTCCTTCTGTTACCTTCCTAGCTTCTTGTAAAATAACGAGCTTGGATTTATTGAGGGGTGACCATGCATACACACTGCTTGCTCAATATACATCAAGTATGAAGTAGATTAATTAATTCTGTTTTAGGTGGTACGCCATGAGTGTCAGAGCCACCAGGTCACTTGCCAAAATTTCTGAGTTATTGAGGTTCACAATCTGGATTCAATCCTGAACTTTCTGCCTTCAGAGTCCACCTGTAGATTCTTTACACTTCCCCATCCCCTCCTCCCTCAATCCCCATTCTACCCCCCCTTCCCCCCCATCCCTGTCTCAGCTCTGGGTCCCAATTCACAAGTCCACGGTCAAGCCCAGGATTTCTTCATTTCTGCATCCAGCTTACCAACAGGAACTTACCAATTTCTGTTTTATTTATTTTTAAAGATTTATTTACTTATGCATATAAGCACTGGGGTACAGGCCAGAGGTGTGGGGTGGGGAGAGGATTCACCACAGAGAGCGGGAAGCAGAACAGGCAGATCAACTGAAGTACACTGCTGAGATGAGCAGCTGGCACAGCAGGAGAGGTCTGCTGCCATGTGGGTCCCCTCCCTGGCTGGCAACAGGGATCGAACTCGTGCTGCAGTGGCTGCGGTCTGCTTCATAGTGCGTCGCTTAACCCACTGCGCCACCAGGGAGGCCCCCAATTTCTGTTTTAATGTTGACTCTATTTGTCCCACTTGTGGTCTTTTTCTCCTTGACATGATCTGATTTATCATTCCTTGTATCAAGATTTTATACCAACTGAAATAAATTTGTGAGTTCTTTATCTGGAAGCACACACAGATCAGAATTAACAGAGCATTTTTATATCACTTGTTATTGCTATTAAATGCTGCATCAACCCATGAACTCCTGAAACTCGATAATAAAGTTCTAAGACCCTTCAGCAACTGTGCCTATCTGTCAGTGCATAGCTTTGCTCATTAGAGCCATGAAGGAGACACCTCTCCAGAAGATGGACACTTTCTGAACAAACCCTCCTACATGTGTTCCTGTGTGCTTCATGGATTATATTATCGAACATCTCTGTCCAAACATCTCTGTCCTATCAGACAGTAACTCAGCACTTTCTTTGTGCACAGCTCTGGTACAGCAGGGAAACAGACATAGTCCTTACCCTCAAGCAGCTCACAGAGAGATGTGCTAGATGAGAGTCAGTAGGCATCTGCACATCACTGAATCAATGACTCATTTGCAGTAGATCTTTCCATCCCAATCATGGAGCATTTAATGAATGGTCATTGAGTACACACATTACAGGAGCAGACTTGAGTCAAAGTGACTAATCAAAGAAGACAAACTGTATGGCTCTTCCTGCCCTGAGCCTTCCTTCTTCCAAGAGAAAAGCAATTCTTGTCAACTGGGCCATGAAGGATGTGTACAACGGTTATTGGGCCATACATACAAGGCAACATTGGTGTGTGTATTTTCAACCTGTATGGACTTGGTTTTTAAAAAGGTTGCTCCATGGGCCTCCCTGGTGGCGCAGTGGGTTAAGCAACACACTATGAAGCAAACCTCAGCCACTGCAGCACATGTTCGATCCCTGCCGCCGGCCAGGGAGGGGACCCACATGGTGCAGCAGACCTCTCCTGCCTCGCCCGCTGCTGCCCTCAGCAGTGTGTTTCAGTCAGTCTGCCTGTTCTGCTCCCCACTCTGTCTGGTGAGTCCTCTCACCTCCCACGACTCTGGCCTGTACCCCAGCTCTTGTATGCATAAATAAATAAAATCTTTTTTAAAAAAAAAGGTTGCTCCACCCCCCATATTTGTTCCTCCCCCTCCCAGGGTTCTTTTCCTTCTGCTTTTTCTCAGCTCACCATTATCTTTATGGACACGCACATATACTGAGATTATAATAATTCAGGTAACTTGAAGATCATTATTTCTTGCTTTATTTTGAATTTCTCACCCAAGTACATTTACTGTTCAAGTGAATGATCTGCAACTCCCAGCTCCATCAGGCAGAGGGGAATCTGGCCAGCAGGAGCTTCCTTTGCCAGGTCAAGATAATCTCTCTGCTTATTTGGAAATGAAATTAATTGCTTGTTGCTGTGTCCAAATGCAGATGGGATCTTCATCTGCTAGAAGCCCCTGGTTTTTATCTTTAGCCTTAATTTCAGAGGCCAACCTACATGCATATATTTTATGCTGCCTTTGTGGGTGTGAGTCACATGTTAAACGTGGGGCCCACACTTCTATAAACTTTTGAATGTCTGCATGTGACATTGCTGTTTCTTATCTAGTCCTACCTCAGTTTCCAAGGACCATCATCTAAATTTGTAGGCCTATTGGCCCTGTGATCTTATACCAGTTTTAATGACTTGCGAAAGTTCTCTTTTTGAAAAAGATTTGTTTACTTTTGTGTAGGAGAACTACACAAAAAGCCAGAGGTAGAGGGATGAGAAGATTCACCAGAGGCAGAGTGGGGAGCAGAACAGGCAGATCTTCTGAAATACACTGCTGAGGGGAGCAGCAGGCGAGACAGGAGAGATCTGCTGCGCCGTGTGGGTCCCCTCCCTGGCCAGGGATCAAACTCAGGATGTGGTGATAGTGCTGAGACTTAACCCCCAGGCCACCAGGTGGGCCCAAAGAACTCTCTGTATAATTCTTCATGTCAGAACAAAGTAGGTGCAGCTCCCATGGGAATTATGGTCGCAGGAGGCGGTACCCAACCCCATCCCACGCCCCCCTCCATGCCCACCCCCAACAGAGTGATTCTAGAGAGCAGCCTTGGGGGCAAAGCAGCAGCAGCCTTTCTCTGACCCAGCTGCTTTCTGAAAGGCAAAAACTAAAGCAGGGGCACAAATCAATAACTGAATTCTGAAGAACAAACACAGTGGTATGAGGAACATGTTCTCTGGCAACAACAATAGAAAGTAAAGAAATTAAAACCCAACTTTGTGTTCAGCCTAACGCAGTACTTTATCCTCCCCTCATCTTCAAATGTCATGTATCCCATTTTATTTTTTAAAAAAGATGATGCCATTCCCGTTCCTTCTGGAGGGCTACCAAAAGATAGGAAAGATGGTCTTCTACAGGGTGCATTATAATGAATTATAGAAAATCTGTATCAGGAAGACACAGTATCTATTTTGGAGCTTTAAGTTTATGGATGAGATTTCAGAGAGGTTAAGTGAATTGCCAAAGCTTTTATAGCTAGTAAACTGGCAAAATAAGGTCTGAGGCCAGGTTTCTGATGCACAATTCTGTATTATTTCTGCTACCACCATTTCATTTTGAATTTTCCTTAAAGCTGGCATGAAAATGGATGTGACTGAAGTACCATCTATCCATGCTGGCCATCCTAAGGGTTGATACCATCTTGCAGAGACCAGATGCCCTGGTGGCTGTTGCTTCCTACATGCCTCATATCTGCAGTAAATTGTTCTGTAGGGTGCATTTCAGAAATTGCATTTGCATTTCTATTCTTCTGCAGTATTCTAGTACCATTCACATCTTTAAATATTGGCCTCTATTCTCTCTTCCACTTTTGGAAGCAAGAATTACCCAGTAAAATAACAGGAATTGCCTCTTACGTGCTGAGTCTTATTTTTTAGTGGGAATCAGGCTGACTTTTGGGCATCAAGGATGCTGTCCCTGCTGAGGGCTGGGGGAGGAGTCAACATGAGCCAGACCTGTGAGCTCCCATTAGGGACTCTGCCTTCTTAACCACATGGCACTGTTGACAGCTAGAGTCCATTACAGCTGGCGAGCACAACTCACAGTCTTCTTCTTTGTCAGGGACGAGACCAAATTATCCAAGGTTTCCACGCTTAAGTTATCGTTCTCATTGAAATCACCAAATTTCATCTATCTAGATGAACCTAAATAACCGCAGCTTTGTGTCCAAAACTACTTTGGGGTAGAAAAATTCTAGTAACTCTAGAGCTAAAAAAGTAATGTAATGTCCTGTTTAGTTTATTTTGGTCTGGCCAGATCCAGAGGGACTGTGTTCCCTGTGTCTCTACTCTATGAGATATGCTGATTATTGAAGAAGAAGAGACCAGGATGAAACGAGATTGTGAAATGTCAGAGAAGTCACTCTAGGGTTGGCTGGAGTTTAGCATAGAAGAACTATGAGATCTTCTTTATCATATATGAAGACTGGTTCGGTTTGCTGCATGTGGGCCTAGAGGAGAAACCTGAAAGTACAAGAAGGAAGTTCAAAGAAGCACATTTAATTCAGTGCAGGAAAGAATATTATGGTAGGGAAATGATACAAGCAGTAAGTCCTCTGACAGTGGGGCTAAACAAGGGAAAACCAATTATTAACCCAGAAGTGATGTCGCTGGGGGAATCAAGCATTTAATGAAGATTTGGGTCGGGTGATTCTAGAGAAACGTGCTTCATACAACATTCTGATTCTGAGCTTATTCACTACCGAGATGGGTGGATAAGATAAACACATTTGGGGAATAAACACACTGCACTTATTGCTGAAGATGCATAATTCATATTAAAGGCAATTTATGAATTTGTTTAATTTAGCTTAATTATTTCCAAATTCATTTGACTATCATTATGGCCATTTTGGAACGCATGTCTTTTTATACCCTTTGAACACTGGGACAACCTTTCTGAAGTTTTCTTCCGATGTTGAGATGTTATATGCCAAAGAACCCCAAATTCCTTAAAATAGACATGACTTTGATGAGTGATAATCCTCCTAGACATGGTGCTGTTTCCAAGAATAAGATAGTTACTCTGGGGCTATGTGGTTAATATAGGGTCAGCTTGCTTATGTTATTTGAGATAAAAGTGATCGTTGACAGTCTTGAAGAGAGACAATAGGAGTTATGCCAATTGTAATGGCAAAGAGAGATGTAACTTAATAAAAATTGATCTGTTTGAGGAAGTCTCTGTGTGAGACATCTCAGGACAAGTCTGTTCACATGTTATCAGCATCTTTTGGGAGATGCCAAGGGGTTTATTCCTCAAAGAGGGGAGCAGAGAGCCTCTGGGCAAGTGTCCAGGGGGTGAGGTCTGCAACTGCAGGCTTAGCTGACTCTTCTGGGTGGAACAGCATTGTTTGTGTTTATTCTCATAGCTAGATCTTTCATACTTTTACTAAAGCAAATGACAAAAATACTCCCCAATCTCCAGGGAATTCTGATGTGCCTTTCAATGTAATCAAAAGAGAGTTTTCAAATAAAGATAGGAAGGGAAGTGAGGATTCTTGAGTTGTTCTGGTTCACCATGTTGGCCACCTTAGGACATGTGAGGGAAGAACAAAGTTCAATTTAAGCAGCACATTGTCTAGGCAGAGAGGGAAATGTAGGTAAGGACATTGTGAAATGGCAGGAAGTAAGGTCTTGATATCTGAATGAACTTGGATCTGTCCTGTTGCATTGGCAATGGGTTGTGGAGTGAAATGTTCATGGGGACCAGAGAAAGGTTATTCTAGACATTAGGTGGACAAGATCTGTGTAAGAAAGAATGACGAACCAGGACTCTACCACTAAGCAATGCACCCCTTTTCTCAAAGATAGAGAAATTGGCTCCAGGGGTTAAGCTCAGAGAGATGTCAGTGGATTCATTTTTCAACAGTGACTCAGCAGGAGAAATATAACCTGGACTGCCAGATCCTGCCCCTTCCGCCTGCCCTGAGCCTGGGCTGCTATTGTGTGAGTGTGACTAAACCTGGAGTTTGAGAGCGAGAGCATGCTGATTACCCCATGGATCCTGATTAATAGAGCGGGCATTCATCATACACTTGCGAAAGTGGGTGGAATTTCGGTCTGCAGCTCACCTTTTCAATGTTTCCTTACGGGGCTTAATCTTTTATCGTGAAGGCTATTAGGGATTTCATCACACGCTGCTTTGGCAATTAGTTCAGAATAAACTGAGAAAACTGCAGGGACTTAGCTGCAGAGACTTTAGCCTTTGCATTTACAACATTTTTTTTTAAAGTAAAATAATGACTATGTTTAAATTGTACAGAGATATTTATAAAAGTGATGAATTTTCAAGCTGTTCTGAGGAGATGTAGTATGAGAGAAAAGAAAGGAAAAAAAATCCCCCTCTTCTCCCCCACCCAGCATCAGCTCATTTTTATTCCATTTGTAAGGTTATTGAGTTTTATTTTAAACATGCATGATTTTTGTTTAATCCATTACATTGCTAGGTAGAGAGCTGAAAGGAAATTAATCGAATCTTTAAGTGTTAGTGAAATTTAATCCTACTACTCATCATTTTGAAGTAAATATCCCCATTGTTACGGTTTAGAACCTGGTCAAGCTCTAGGGCAAAAAATTCTGTCTGTACCCAGAACAGGAAAACTCCCTCAGAGTCCTCCTGGCATCTCTTTCTCTCTCTCTGTGATCTCTGGCAGAAGGAAACTGCAATCTAAGGCTTGGCTCAGTTTCAATAGACCATGTGGCCTGATAAGGGTAATTGATTTCCATTACTTTAATTAACAAAATTTAATTTTTTATCTAATGAGAGAGACTGGGGGTGACATGGGAAGGTGGCAAGATGACAAGTGCTGGCCCCATAGTTAAGGGGGCGAGGGGAGATGACTGGAGCCCTGGGGAAAAGTGAGGGGCTAACAGCTAGATTGCTTGAGTCCTTGGGGAAAGGGCCTATACTGGAGAACACACCACTGCGCCCTCTCTGAAGACTTTTTCCAACCTCATTGGAGAGGACCTGGCATTTGTTACTCCCTTGCAATACAGGTTTTCAGAAACCCATTACTTCCTTCTCATGAGCCCGTAGAACTAATGATTCTCAACAAAAACTCCATGTCGGTGTCACTGTTGCCCTTCCAAGCTCCTCCAACTTGAGCTGCAGGTTCCCCTCCCTCTTGAAACCAAATTATCTTCTCATAAGCCAACGGGTCCCGAGCTAGGGCAGGCTCAGCTCCACCTGAGAACATTGTCTCTGCCAATGTGGGGCAGGGACCCCAAGCTGTCCCTCACCTTTCAACTGCCATGCCTTGTCCCTCCCACTTCACAGGCTCCCCAAGTCCCTTATCTAGCCCTGGCCCAGCCCCAGCTCCAGCTCCTCCTGGGCATGACTTGCAGCCAGCCTTGTTTATGTGCCTGGCATTGGCAGGCAGCAGGGAGATTCGCTCCTCATCGGTTTGATCAATCTTTCTGCTGTTGAAGCCTCTCAATGAGTTGAAAGTGATTTTCCCTGCTGTATGTACAGGTAGGAGTAGATCGCTTTCAATTTCTAGCACAGCGACAGCAGCACTCTATCAAGTTGTTGCATTGCATAACCATGAGTGTGGGGCGGGCGTCTCAAGTGCACATGGAGCGATGGCGATGCTTGACTATGTGATCTGTCTTCACCCTGTTTGCTGGTGTGCTTCATGTCAAAAGCACAGCTATTTCTAGTGCATTAGTTCTCCTCTTCCCTCCAGGGTTCTGTGAAACACGGAAGGCCTCTAGGGATGGTTAAAAGGAGAACTGCAAAACTGCCATGATTAGTTCTGATACCTCAGGAAACAGATGCCTAGCCACGAGATATCATACGGAAGCCTCAAAGCTGTTTTCCCGACTCCCCTACAAACATGTTTTGCTCTCTTTAAACATAGTTCAGACAACTTCTTACTTATTCTCCCCTGTGGGCCCAGTAAAGGGTGTTGCTTCTGCAGGCTTGCTGGTGTTAACTCCTTGTTCCAATTCATAGCACTACGTTTATAAAGGCATTTTAAGTAAGACCGATTTCTCTTTCTCCTGCACAATCAGAGTAAATCAACTACAAGCCAGTGTCCAAGCAAGTCTTCCTATGGAATGTCCCACTGAGCATTTTTGTGCGTATGTTTTTTTTTAAAGATTTCTTTATTTATGCATATAAGAACTGGACTACAGGCCAGAGGAGGGGGTGGTGATGGTGTGAGAGGATTCACCAGAGACAGAGTGGAGAACAGAACAGACAGATTGACTAAAACATATTGCTGAGGGGAGCAGTGGGTGAGGCAGGAGAGGTCTGCTGTGCCATGTGGGTCACCTTCCTGGCCAGAGATTGAATTCATGCTGCAGTGGTTGTGAATGCTTCGTAGTGCAGTGCTTAGCACCTTGTGCCACCAGGCAGGCCCCTGAACATTGTTTCTATCCTGACTCCATGAGTAGAGAGGAAATGGCATCAACCAAGGTCATCTGAAAGTCAGTTGATGGATCAGACAATCTGCATCACTTAATCATAGTAAGGAGATTCAGAAAGACTTAGAAACAACATCTCAATAGTTGCCTCCCTGATCTAGGAATCTCATTTTGCAGATGAGAAGAATGAGACCCTAATTTTTGAGGTCCAGGTTTTCTTTTATTAAATTAGAATTAGATATTCAGTAGATTTTGATCAGTAATTTATTGAACACCCATGATGAGTGATAGAGGCAGAGTTCTAGGTCCTGGGAATCCAGAAGTGAACTTAGTAGGCAGAATCCCTGCCTTCATGGAGCTCACACACTGGGCATGTGTGTGCGAGCAGAGAAATAAGGAAGTGAGTCCCCATAGCGTCAGCAGTGCCAGTGCTATGGAGAAAATAGAGTAAGGAGACTAGACTGAGAGAAGGACGATATTTCATAGGTAGTAGTAGGAAAGTGGCTCTCTGACATTGCTCTGCATTCAAGATACAGGAAGCCATGGGGCAGTTATGTGACACTCCAGAGGGAAAGAACACTACTTTGTCTTTTGGCCTTTGTCACAAAAACAGGTTTTTAGAATTTATATATTTTTATATGTAAGTCTCACACATACACATACACTTTCTCAATTAGTGGACTACATGTTCGTACAAGGACTAGCTATTAAAGAAAAAGGGGGGAATGATGAAACTGTGCATATTGGCACCATGTCAGCGACTCCAATGTGGAGACTTCTCCAGCATTTACTGCTTAGTCTTCATTCTTGGTCTGCTCTAGGATGAGTAAGCTGATGGTGGAACTGAGAGGACATTTCTAAGGCTGAAATTGGCCAGCATGCTGTGTCTTTGGATTATCTGAAAAGTAAAATGACACTCTCTGGTACTCGGACATTGGCTCTCCATTTTTGTTGCTCATATACCCGGAGACCAGTGACAGTAGACAAGGGAGAATGATGTTCTATTGCAATTCAGAGTTCTCACTGCCACTGGAAGTTTCCTCAGAATTAGAAAGGAAAACTTCTCTCTTTTTTTAAAGATTTATTTATTTATGCATACAAGAACTGGTGTACAGGCCAGAGTCACAGGAGGTGCAAGGATTCACCAGAGACAGAGCAGGGAGCAGAACAGGCAGATCAACCAAAGTACACTGCTGAGAGGAGAAGTGGGTGAGGCAGGAGAGGTCTGCTGCACCATGTGGGTCACCTCCCTGGCCAGGGATTGAACTTGTGCTGCTGTGCAGGGGGATGCTTCACAGTGTGGTGCTCAAACCTCTGCACCAACAGGGAGGCCCCAGCAAAACTTCTTTTAGATGCAAACTGAGCAACAAAGATTTTTTAGGGAGCAGCATTAAAGACATAGGAGCAATGGTCAATGAGCTCATCTCCTCTTAGAAATTTTGTTGGATTCAGGGCAGGAATGTCCTCGTGAGTCACCCACCATGCTGATTTAACTCATGTGGGCTTTTGTTGCGAGCATGTGTTATGATCATATTGGCAAGATTCTACAAAGGGTGCAAAGTAATATTTCTCTTAAATAGTGTGTGGTCTCTCATACAAGACAGAGGAGAGACAGAAACAACAGGTCTACACACAATGGCAGGACGATGGGCACAGGGTTCGAGAAGATGAGGGTGTTTGGGTCCTTCAGAGAACAGAGAAAAACAGGTTGGACTTGGGCCTGTCTTTGTGGAATAGGTAACGTTCGAAGAAGGGGAAGATGAAGCAAATCAGTGAGAAGTGTCCATCCAAACATGGTTTGCTTTACAAGACAGTGAAGAGGCTGGCCTCTCTCCTTGACACCAAGGCAGCTATGGGTGAAAGGTTGGGTAGTATGGAAGAACCATGGGCAGGAGGCCTTCATGCCTGGTAGAGCCCTTAGTGGTTAGGGACATGGGTTAGGAGATCAGCCACCTGCTTTCAGTCTGGCTCTAGTACCCACCACCTACCTAACCTTTCCAAATTCTTCAACCTTTCTGAGAAGCAGTTCTTTCGTTTTCAAAATGAAGGTTATTGTGTGAGTTAACAAAATAAATGTAAAGTTATAAGAAATCACAGTGTGACTCTAGTGAGGACAGAAGGACATCACAGATGGTTAAACAGGGTTATAATTAGTAGAGGAGTAGAAAGGAAAGCGTTATTGTAGAAGGAACAATATGATGTGGGAAAGTTGTGGTGCGAATAGTAGATATCACCTCCGGGGAGTAGAGCAGGCTGGGTACTCAGACCTTGCAAACAGGCAGGGGCTACAAGAGCAAGAGAAGGAGAAACATGGATTTACTAGAGGATGGAATTGAATAGTCCTTCTTGAGAAAGTCACCTCCTTGGTCTTCCAGTCCAGCTTTAAGACTCAGGTATGAGTTGGGAAGAGATGGATGGGGAGATAGCTATTCATATTTCAAAGCCTTTTCCAGAAGGATTTTCCAGTAGTTCTTTCTAGAACCACTTTTCTTAACCCAAAGATTGGAGGATTGTTGGGGATGAGGACATTCCTTCTCACCGATCAGAAGGAAACACATTTCTGAGATCTATTTCTCTGACCCATTTACTGGCTTCAGCACTGACCAGAGTGGCATGTCCGCCTCTGACGCTTTTCACAGCTAGCCCTCTACAGAGCAGTCCTGCCACTGGGAGGCTGGCCCAGGGGGCAGCAGGAGGGGTTTCACTCTTGGCCCCTTCGGTGGAAGAGCCATCAACCAGAGTTCAGGGACTGGAACTGAATATGAACCTGAGCACCAGCCAGTGCCCCCCCCCCACCAACTCCCCTTCTTATCTAGCATGACAACCCAGAGAGACTGGCACCTCCTCCTTCTGAAGAGGACATGGCATCACTCCCCACCCCTACCCCATCATGGGGTGGTCACCAGGGCCCAGGAGGCCTGGAACAGGGGTTCTTTTAGGAAGGTATTTGGTTGTGCCTTTCTGTACTGTTCTTGACATCACCTCTGAGGTGAATTTAGTGTCTGAAGACATGCAAGACTTCTAAGCTGTTATCTCAATAATCACGTTCAGTGGAAGACAATAAACTCCCTGTCCACTAAGATTCTGTAGAAATAGTAGCTAAGCTAATGGAAAGTGGAGGGATCATAAAAGCACTTCCAGAGACTTGATCACCACACAGTCCTTGTCCTGTTGCCCAGCCCATGCGGCTACCATGGCCTGGCAAAAGAGCTAAAGGGGCTTACAAGCTATAGAAAAGCTTCAGAGAACCTGAATGTTTTTAAAAGGTTGTGGGGAGGGATGAATGTGTGGGATGCTGAAATTTCAGAGGAAAACCTTCAAATTTGTATTCCTGTATATATTGACTTAACATTCTCCTCCCATTTTTGCAGATCAGTGTTTGCAAAATTCTAAAGCAACTTTTTGGGTTTCTGTACACTAGGTTTGGTCTTGACCTGAAACCTAACCCAGGTGGGTTTTCTTTGAGCACCAGTTAGAAGTCACGTCTACATGGAACTTTTGAGTAGTCATTGTCCTAACAATGGCCTAGTGGGGAAAGAAGGGGGGCTCGACAGAAATGAGAGCTGGATTCTTTTACTCAGGAGTCAATCGACTGTAGAATATGTAATATAAGGCTTCTTCCCACAGCAGATAAAGGCACTAAAGTGCTGCCTGATTTCCCCAAATAGCCCTGGAATCTACTAGGTGTGTCACAAGCTTAGGGCAACTCAGCTTCCTTCCCTGTGGTTGCCTTGGCCCTGGGGGCGGACCTAGAAAGCCTCCTGCAGATATCATGGTTCCCCAGGCAACTGGGCTTTGTTTCTGGTGCCTTGTAAGACCAGACATCTTTTGAATGGATATTTATCAGTAGCAGCATGGTGGATGACTGGCTGGTGGGGGGTAGTATTCAGAAGCTAAGGGAGTCTTTGTACCTCTAAGACTTGCAGAGAAGCCTGAGCAGGTGACAGGTGTACAGAAAAACTCTCTAAATGGTGCTGACTCCTTGGCACCCCATGTCCTAGGATAAGTAAAGGAACTATTGATATTTATTATCTTGTTTGTCAGACTTAAGTAGGATATTCTTACCCCAAATTCCTTGTCATATTCCATATTGTCATACCATGTCATTCCCGGTCACAGGGTGTGTGTGTGTGTGTGTGTGTGTGTTTCTGTTTTTGTCTACGATGCTGTACCCCACGTTAGGTAATTCTTCATTATACATTCATTTTGTTCTCTGTTGTCCTTGCAAGTTTAACAACCTTAAAAATTGGATGCTTCTCACTGGTTCTATAATGAAGTAGCAATTTGTCTCCAGATTCAAATCCAGGTGTAGCTATGCTAACTTGAAGCCTGGCCTTGAGTACCTGGAGAATGTTAAATTTATCTGGGTGTAGGAAATCCTTGGATGTCACAGAAAGAGGGGGAAAGTCTTCATACCTTTTAATAACATATGGAAGTGTGAGGAAGTGAGGAAGGAGAGATGCCAAGAGCAAGGACATTCACTAAAATAGAACCTCTGACAGCAGCGGCAACATACCTTTCCCTGCTCTCACTCCAAGTGAAATGCTAAATTGAGGATGGGAAACTAATTCCTTTCTTTTCATCTACTATTTTCTTAGTTCTTACTATGCTTTAGCAATTGGATTTTTCTATCCCTATCATCACGTTCAAAATTCCCCAAAAATTTATGAAAGAGAGTTTATTTAGATTGACTCCTTTCCTAAAACGCCACGTTAGAAACATGTTAGAAACATGAAGTAGCTTTCCAGGGTCATACAGTGGCTTGGCGTACACACTTTAATCTGTGTGCCACATGCTGCTTTCTTAACCACTAGTTGCCATTACTGCAGTTTTTTTTTTAATTTTTTTAAAGATTTATTTATGCATATAAGAACTGGGGTATAGGCCAGAGGTGTGGTGGGGGTGAGAGGAGTCACCAGAGACAGAGTGGGGAGTAAAACAGGCAGATACAGGCAGATACTGAGTTACACTGCTGAGGGGAGCAGCAGAAGAAGCAGGAGAGGTCTGCTGTGCCACGTGGGTCACCTCCTGGCTGGTGGCAGGGATCGAACTCGTGCTGCCGTAGCTGTGGTTTTCTTCATAGTGCATTGCTTAACCCATTCTGCCACCAGGGAGACCCCCTGGACTTTATTATTTTAATTAGGAATAATTGAAAATTTTGAGACCCAAAGACATAAAGAGCTTTCTGAAAGTCTACTTGACCTCTGGCGTCTGCATCACATACCTGGGCAGGGGGAGGGGAGTCTCCCCGGGTTCCTGTGATTAGTGCTGTTCTGAGACAGGAGGCATCACTAACTGGCCCCACACTGTGGGCTCTCCATCAGGTGGTCTCTGCTGTTTATCTAACTTTGATTTGCACCTTGGTCCTGGTAACACGCCTCCCCTCTGCTCTGAAGTCTGTTTCCATAACAATATTGATTCCATGCCCTGAACTGGCCTCCTGGTTTCATCCTGGGATAGGCATCCTGGCTGACTTTTACGGGTCCCCTTGTAGGAACTGGAATCTCTCTAGCTAGGTCCTGTTACTTTCAAATAAATCCCCTAGGTAGAGACTCCTTTTGTTTCAGGAGCTCCATAATTGTTCTCTAGCTTTGGGAGGACATTCTGCCCCTTTCTCGAAGAGCTTTGGCTGCCAGGTTCCTGCTGGGTTCTCCACGTGTCGTTAGCTGGGCTCTTGAGAGCTGAACTGGCCATTGACACATGTCTCCTCTGTTAGCAGGTGCAGGTGGGGCAGTTCTGCTGTGGCCTGCTCCAGGAAATTGTCCAAGATGCTCTTTCTTAAAAAGATTCAAAAGCATGAGGATGCTGTTGACATAAAAGATGTTATTTTGAGTAAGTCAACTTGTCCTCTACTCCAAAGGTCCCCTTTAAAAACTAGATGTTAGGGAGGCTGCGGACCTTAGTCTCCTTTATTCTACGTAATATCAAGAGCCACAAAATCTGTCAACACCAACAGCTGCCTCTGGACAGAGGTCCCTAGTCAGGTTCCTGACTGCAGTGAGCAAGGCAGCCCAGGGTGAAGTCACACATGCTCTGAGACAGTGTCCTGGTAGTGCAGTAAGCACTGGATTTGTAGTCAGGTGTCCTGGTACCTGGTCTCCTCTGCTACTGGGTGACTTGGGGCAATCACAGCCTCTGGGCTTGAGCTCCTTGTTTTAGAAAACAGAGTGATAATGGTAGTCTTGCCTATCAGGAATCCAATTCTTATTTCCCAACAGGGGTGATCTTGCTGCCCAGGGGATATTTCACAGAGTCTAGAGATGTGTTTGGTTGTCACAGCTGGACTCAGGAGTTGCTACTGGCATCGGTAGATGGTAGAAGGCTGCTGCTGGAACCAGGCACGGGATAGCCTCCCACAACAGAGAAGTAGCTAGCCTAGCATGTCAAGAGTTCATTTGAGAGCTGAATTAATTGAATCTGCTTCCAGTCCAGCAACTGGAAGACCAAACCCTACTCCCATGGAGCTGCTACGAGGGAAGAGTAGAAAGAGCCAAAGTCAATGACCAAATTCTTGTTCCTGTTCAGGGTCCATGCAAACCCATAAACTTTCTGCCATGGATTAATAGCAGGACATGGTCTGTTTACCCTTCACCCTAACATCTGAAAAGAACCTGTTGAAATTTTTTAAGTGAAAAAATTAGTGCTATGATCATGCTTTTTAGTGTTACTATAGATACAGATCAAATATAGGAAAATTCCAGAAACAAAGAAGCAAAGGAAAACCTCCATATACGTTTTAAAATAGTAAAAAAGTGGAAGGGTAAGCAGGGATTAATTCTTTACATTTGTCAAAATTGCAATTATAAATGAAAGAGATTTTAGAATAACAGAGCTGAAGTCACTGTAGAACTAAAAGGTTAAGAGTTATACAATAATTTATAAGGTATAAAGGATTTTCAGAGGTTATGGTATAACATGAAAAATTGAAAGCAAAGACGTACATAGGATTATGAGGAAAACTAAAATTTTAAAAATTATAGCAACAATTATACTTTTTTTTCAACAAAGGCTGTTAACATCTTGTTTCCTCTGTTTCTAAGGAAATAAGCTAGTACTTCAAAATTAGAGACTATGATAGAAAAAAAAAATCCAGTTATAAGCAGGCATGAGATAAAGGTGGTTACCTACGGCCAGCAGAGAGTGGTCTGAGCCTCTTAGGAGGAGCCCTCACCACGGCAGCCTCCTCCTGGGTGGAGATGAGGTGGGAAGCAGTGTAGGGCTCTGATCTCAGGGCGCATGTCTGCAGCGACAGGATCCAGGTCAACTGACCTTCTCGGCATGACTAGTAAGGATCTGAGATGTGCGTGACTAGGGAGGTGGGCGAACCACAGTGCGTGGCCAGCTCTTCTATGTGAAAGTTGCCAGCTTCCCAAGGCACGGTTGGTTGCTAAATGGGATTTCAGGAGTTCTGACACCACGTGCCAGTTCTCGCTGAGTCTGCACCTCTCTTCTGTCTTGCTCATTCTTGAGCCTTCTGTAGGAATGAGGCAGCATTAAAGGCTCATAAGTGAGTAAATCCCCTTTCTCTCGTTTTTATTCCTGTGTCCTCACTTTATCTACACTAATTGCTATGTGAAGGAGAAAGAGGGAAACCTTTAAAATAACACGAACTTGGATTTAAATGCCATATTTTTCCACGACTAGCTGTACAATTTTAAATAATTTTATTAACGCCTTTGGATTTCAGTTCCTTCATTTAAAAAAGAAGGAGCATTAAAAAAAGGTTGGTCAGTCGACATTAATAAATACTATAAAGGCTCTGAGGTTAGAAAGAAGAAGAAAGGAACAGAGGGGTATAAGGGACAGTGGTCAGTGAACAATAAGTAAGTGGAAAGGGGAGGGAAAAGGGGAGGGGGAGGGGGAGAGAAAGGAAGAGAAGAGAGAGAATATGAGCTACACGCAGCCAAACAACACGACACATGAAATAAATAATAATAGATTTATGTAAATGTGAATTGGCAAGAAGTAAAAGTAAACTTTTTAAAGAGTTTACCTCTTTATAATGCAAATGAATGTTTTCTAGATTTTGAGCTAGAAAGGGCCATGACGCCTTTCGTGTTTGCCCCTGCGTTCTCAGTGCTTGGTAAACTGCCAGTGCGCATCGTGTCCGGGGCTTGTCTGATGATAATAACAATAAAAGCCGATTTTTTTAGTAATGCATTGCCCTATGCTAGGAATTACACTACCCATTTTACTCTGATTATATCAATTAATCTTTATAACACACACACATGCACATGAGGTTTACAGTATAATTAACCTGTCTTACAGATTATACTTAGAAGTTAAATAAGACCCATAGTCCAACTAGTTTTGTGTTTTTTGTTTTGTTTGTTTTATACATACTAAATTCAAATTTTATTTATTTTTTCTTTCTTTATACATATTTGACATCAATTGTGGTCCCCACGGATTTCCCGCCACCATGTCACCCGTGCACCATCACCTCCGTCCCTTGTGCTCTTTCTGTCCTCATCCCAGTCCCTCCCCGCTGCCCACGAAGTGTTTCTGATTTGCCCTTGTCTTTTTGTTTTTAAACATGACTGAATGAGTATCCAGGTGCTCAGTTAGCACAGCCCTTAAACAAGGTTAAGTGGAAGTAAAGGTGGACTGGGAGAGTCAGCACACACTTACTATAGACAGCGGTCCTGGAGCTATGTCCCCAATCCCTGAAGAGGTCTCCCTAACATTCGTGGATAAACCCCCTGAAGGTGGTCATCATAGTGTGAGCCTCATGCCAGGTTGATAAGGACCCATGTGCACATCACCCCAACCTTGGGGGGACTCTGTGTTATTGGCCAGATCTGCATGGTCCCTTCCCCGGAACGCCAAATACAGCCTCAGTGCTGAACTCTTTGGAACTATGCAATTTAGGCCATAGAGTCCTCATGTCCACTTTGCCCTAAAGGAGACGTTAGTTATATAAGCTAGTTGAGAGGTTGGAAGAGAAAATGAGCATTAGCCAAAAAATGGGAGGAGAGCTGTATGTAGGAGCAGACTTATCAGAGCCTAAGTATTCCTATCTTCGAGGATCCAGAGCCAACGCCACACTTTTTTTCTCTTACCTCCCTGTCAAGAAGTCTGACCCTGGAGTATAACTTTGAGCTGACACCACTCCAGATGGAAATGTAAGGCCATTTTATCCCTGCAGTTAGCATACATTTGGAGCATAACCACTAATCCGAAAGTCTGGGCCAAAAGCACATGCCAAGATATACCAAATGGACCCTTCTCATCTGTAGTCAAACACTCTCTGTACCCCCTCACTGTTTCTTTCTGTCTCTCCCTCCTCTTTCTCTGTTTTCCACACAAAGAAGGAGTAAAACCAGGTGGAATAAGCTATCTTAATTGGTTTGAGAGGGAAAGAAGATTTAGTTATGAAGTGACAAGAAAATAAAGCAGTGAGGAAAACAGTTTTGGGATTGCACTCAGTCTTGCTGAGGAAAACAGGAAAAGATGAGGAAGAAGTGAGGCTTAATTTTAATGAAGGGAAATTTGCTGCTAAAGTGAAGAGATTGCAGGAAGTGGGAGTGCTTGGGTTTCCAAGAAGAGCAGGGCCTCGCATTCCATTGTACTGGACTAGATGTTGTTCTTTAAGACACAGTCTTTAGCACACAAAAGACCACAAAACAGAAAATGCTGGATGGAGCATAAAACAGACGTCTGCACTGTGTTCTCTGCACAGGGACTCTGGGAAGGTTGATTGAGGACACCCATTTCTCCTCTGGGATCCCCATTTTTCCCCCTATTAGAACTTTGAACATGCAGAAGGCCCTGTGTATCTCTCTCTTCCTAGAGAAACTTGTCCTAGGAACTCACAATTGGGAAACCTGACCATCTTGAAAACTCATCACCTACCTTTTACTGTCTAATAATAGAAGCAAAATTTTGTATGTAAGTACATATATAGTCCTATACATTAAAATATGCTAAAAGTGGTATATACATATAAATATGATCTCACTAAGTTTTTGTTCCTTCTCCATATTGATAGGTGTTAAAATCACTTCAGTGGAAATGAGTTTTGTTGGAATAAGCCAAAATGTAAATTGTCTCCACTTGCTAGTTCAAGTTCACAAGCTAGCAACAATTGGAGTAATTATATCTGTAGGTGTTAGGGCAGGGCTGGGAAGAATCCTCTTGAAATAATGCAATCTAGCATTATTTGAATGGATGAATGCAGAAGATAAAGGACACCTGGATGTGTGTTCTTGACAAATCAGAACTAAATAATGTTTCCTAGCAGAACACAGTGAAGCTCAGGGACACAGAGTGGAAAGTTACAGGACTTCTGATACCAGAGCCTCGGTGAGAAAGGGAGTATGGAGACCTCTGGACTGATGCTCCCCCAGATTCCCTCCAGTTAGACCGAGAACTTCCTGTACCCCAGGACTCCTGGAGTCAACCCCCAATGCAAAGGACACAGGTACCGCCTCAAGTATCCAAAATGTGGAATACAATATTCGAAAATCTTAATTATAGATGTAGAAAAAGGAATTTCAGGATGTGTAGAGGTATAGATGGGGAATATATGCCATACAACATACAAAATATATCTACAGAATTATAGCGATAATACCATAGGTATATTTCTACATATATTGAATATAATCACATAGTAAATGTGCATTTAGAAATATATGCATGTCTAAACTAAAATTCAATCCTTTGTGGGTGAGAAAGGGTAAGAAAGAGTTGAAAAGTGAAGCACTTCCAGCTCTGTTCTGCTTGGGGCTGGTCAGTTGAACACTGCCCCTCAGAGAAGGAGGGTGACTGCAGTGGGTGGCCCAGACAGCCCACAGAAGAGCTAGCTGGCTCTGGTGCAGTCAGATGATGGAGGTTTCTGAGAAGCTCCTTCAAAAGTGGTTTTTCCTTCCCTCACCGAGCCCGCTGTTTTGTATGGGCCCAGGATCCCTTGCTTTCTTAGAACTTCTAGATAACTTTGCATAGCGCAGTTATTCTTCATCTTGATTCCAACCCTGAGTTCTTAGATAATTGATTTTTTCACTTGGGCTGACAGAGGCAGCGCAGCTGTAATTACAGAGTGGAGCACACCATCCCGAAACCCTTCCTTTTTTTTTTTAATTCTCCTAGAAATGGCTCCTGCTTTGGGTTTGAGCAGTGTGAAGGCAATCTCTTCAGAACAGGCAGGCATCAGACAACATTTGCAGTAAAAGCAGGGGAGGGAGGAGGGAAGACCCTCTTCAAATATTCAGGAAGAGCCACAAAATGCTGAAGTAAATCCTTATCAGGAATTTTAATGAGCAAAATAAAATATGAAATCTGTGTGATTAAAATCAAATCTTCCCCCTTCTGCTCAGCTAGAGCAGGCTGCCAAAATGAAGGCACAAGGAAGGCCCTGGGAGTCCTTTTGTATTTAATTACTGCCAGGGATTTTTTTTCTCAGTTCAAAGCTCTCTCCCAAGGCCCCACAGGGGTAATGGAGAACTTGAGAGAACAAATAAGCTCCCTTCTGAGTGGTTTAGAATCCTGGACAACAAACAATAAACATTTTAACTGAACTGAAGAGATCCAAGTCAGTTGGGCTTAAAATGTGTGTCTCTGATGGGGTGAGGGGGACACAAGTGAAGTTTGGGGGTAGCCTAAAGCTTGAACCACTCTCTGCCATCAGGATCACTCTGTAATTGCCAATTTTTTTTTTTTTTTGGTCTCTTTTAATTTCTCCCGTGGTCTCTTAATGCAAATCAAACCCACAAGCAGAGCACTTGGACAGGGGAGGTGTTTGTTCAAAATAATCCGGGAATATCTGCTATGTACTACTCACCTCTCATGCCAGTGACCCGGCTGGTACACCGGCCCCTTTGGAGAAGAGGCTGCTTTGTCATTTGCCTTTTAGCTGATCGCTTCTGAAATACTGAACAATACCCATAAGAATGGTCCTCAACCCTGGAGCATCTTCCTTCCTTAGTCATCACAACAATTGCTTTTCTTGGGGTGTCTTTTGGGTGCATGGTAATTTGAGGCACCTTTTTATGCATGTCTGCCTTTTCAGTACAGACCATATTATTTTCCCATTTAGATTCAGATCATTTTATTTCAAGTCGTGATTTCATCACCTTCGTCCTTTGCAAGGAAGCAAGGGTGTTTTGCGTAAGCATTCAAATTGAATAGGACACGAGTGGGCCATTGGAGACCCTCCAGAAATCCAATCTTCTGCTTCTCAGATGAAGAAGTGATAATTGATAGTTTGCCACCAGATACCCCGTGTGGACTGTGAAGCTGGTGTAGCTCTGGCACATGCATTTCCCCAGCTGGTCTGTTGTGAAGAGAAGTGAAACAGGAGACTGAACAGGCGTGGACCACAGGGACCCACGTCTTGGGGTACATGGGTGGCCAGTATGCCACTGGCATATTTCTCTTCCCTGCTATTTAATCCAGCTCATACCATGTGCCAAATGATGAGACATATTTTAGCAAATCCTTTTAAAGCGAGGCCTATTAATACTAAATTCAGTTTTGTATGTAACAACGTCATGCAAGTAGTTGCTGGAAAATACCCCATTGCAATTGTTCAACTGTTTGTTTATTTTTTCAACAAATATTTATTTACTGAGCAGGTATTATGTGCCTGGCATTGTGCTAATCCTGACGGATAAAGCAGCAGGGGAGGTGATAGCTTGGACTAAGTTGGTGGCAGTGGACCAGAGAAAGCATGAACATATCTGAGAAGGATTTTAGAGATGATCCAGGAGCACTAGGTGATGGGTTGGATGAGGAAAGTGGGTAACTGAGGATTAGTTTTATATGGTTGGTTTTAGCAATGGGGGTTTAGCAGTGCTGGTACCCAGAGCCAAACCCAACAGGTCTTGGCAAAGACTGAAGGTGCTTCTCAGGTATCTCAACAGCTGACAAAAAGTCAAATCTTTAATGAAGTGAGTATCAGAATTAGCTGGTAAGGTTTATCTTTTTTAACACAATTAATACCTGGGACCGACCCAGTCTTACTGAATCAGATTGTTTGAATGGTAGGACCTAACTAGGCATCTGTTTGAAAAGAAACCCCAGATTATATATATATATATATATATATATATATATATATATAATATGAGATATATAATGAGATATATATAATGCATATCTCTAGTTAAAAAAATACTGTTGAAAAGTATCACAACAAACATACATGAACCTTATGTGCTTATGTATGGGATGTGCGTGTGCATTTCTGCAATCCCAAACCAAGTTCTCCAAATGCCTTTAAATAATCTCTGCCCAGTTACCACCAGTCAGTGACTATTTGGAGAATGAAAACTGATTTTAATTTTTTTTTTTGGACCGAGCATAAATACGAGCATCTGAAACCACCTATAGCCACCGGCCACCTTCAAGTAATTTTGAAACGTTGTCTTCTTACTTTTTAAAACTAGCAGCTGCCTTAATGCTATCTGTTAATGTAAAAACACATATATTATACTGACTATTTTTCAACAGAAGCCTGGTGTTTGGTCCTGTTTTTAAGACTGGTTTCTAAATGCCATTCTGCTTAAGTTTTACACTTGGATGCGGCACTGATGAGTGCCTGTCTGCTCACAGGTTTGAAACAGTCAAAGAAAAGCCACCCCCTTGAATCCATAGGATGAAACTGGAGTTTCTACTAACTTCTTGGCACCTGGCACATATGTCTATCGTTATATATGTCAATTCCATTAGAGTCAATAGCTAAGCTGCATTAACACAAGGTAATGGGACAAATAGGTATTTGCTGCAGAGGAAATCAGGAACAGTATTGAGAAGCTTGATTTCATGCTTTTGACATAACCAAAATTACAGCGTAGTACTCCCGGCCAGAGTGACCTGCTCTGTGAAATGCCTTGTCAGTCCCCTCAAAGACCAAATCCCACCAACTACCCACAGAGGAAATATTTAGGACCAGACACACATGCAAAAGGAGGGATGGCACTCCCAACCTCTCAATGCTGACAGTCTGATACAATCTGTCTTTTGAATACACCATCCAAACCCACTATGAATAAAATCAATTTAACCAAAATCAATGCTCTTTTGTAGAGCTGCCTAAAATCTAAGTGGAAGTGAAACCTTTGAAGCTGCCTTCCCTCAGTAAATGCAGCACTTACCGAGCTTTTGATGGCCCCACAGCCCACGGAATCTGTCCGTTTCCGGCAGTAGGGCACCTTCACTCCTGAGTCGGAGAGTAATTAGGGAACAGGCAGAAAATGAATAAATTATGGGTTTTGTGTTTTACAAAAGATTTCCTCCTCTTAATTTCTAATCAAGACTGTATGCTTGTTCCCACACCTTCTCCTCACTTGTCTCTAGGTTTTGGATTCCAGTGGCATCATCACCTGACCTACCCCTATGCTAGCTACCTAGTCATGCGGTTCTTTTCCATGCTCGCCACCCCCTGCATCCGCAGGTTGGCACTTGGTGTGTATGTCTGTTATTGTGTAATTGACCTAACCCCCAGTGACAACCTGGGGGAGCTGATGAAAGACCTCCTTAAGAAGGGAGATGGGGACCCTCAGCTTTCTTCTTTTCTTGAAGGGGAATGTGGTTCTATGTTCTTTGTCTTAACAACAGCCCAGGGCTAGGAAAATCATACCCCTAGCCCTGAGCTAACCCCGGGCTGCTGTCCCCATAGTCTGTGTATCTGGGTCTCACAAAATAGCTTACTTTGAGGACTTTCAACCAGCAGAAACATTGGTATGGGAGAAAGAAGAGATAACATAAGGCCAGAGACAACATCCCCTTCTGACTCTGGAGTGACTGATGCCATCTGCTCAACACATTTGCAAAGTTAGTCGACTGTTTTCCAGAGTAGAGACTCATTTCTAAGAGTTTCTCTTTTAAATGATTAAATACTTCCTTAACAAAGCTATATTTACAAAATGTTAGACTTCTGGAACTAGTGAAAATACGTAGCTTTTTAATTTATGAAGGGGGAGTCAATGACAAGAACTAACATTTATTAGATGCTCATTACTGGGTAGGCACTCCGTTACTTGCTTTATGCAAATGATCTCATTCAATTATAAGAAAGTGAGGTAAGTGGGTTATTATTCTCATTTTTATGTGTGAAGAATAGACAGAGAGGAGACCTTCTCAAATTTCCCACACAGAATGAGTGACAATACCAGGTCTCTAACCCAGTTTCATCAAACTGACTTCAGATGTAGGGATCAAGAAAGCTGTTACTAGAAAGGAGAAGGGGGGGTGCTGTGGGGGCAGGCCAGGTAGAGGAGGAGAAAGGGGAAGGGGAGAAGGAAGAGAAAAAGAAAAAGTTCAGTTATTTTTTTTCAAGTTGATTGCATATATTGATCAAATCAACACATAATTGGTCAAGCTATAAAAATTAAGTGTATCCTTCAATGAGTTTCAGTACATATTAGGTGGAAGTTTAATTTTCATAATTTAAACCCATCTAAAATAGACAAAATGGAAACACCAGGTGGTGAGGAACATGTCCCTTCAGTGTCCTCAGAGACAGGGATAGGACTGCCCCACCACCGGTGTTTGTTCAGTGCAAGGACAAATCTGTTCCCAAACCAAGCACTCCAAGTCATTTCGTGAGAAGCTTCGAATGTGATAGAAGGGGGCTTCTCACCAACCCAGTGCCAATGCCTTGGACATTTCTGAAAGTGCAGTTTTCTCTAAACTGTTCAATTAAATCAATATGGAGAAGGCTTGTCAGCACAGAGGAGTTCCATGGCCCTTTCATCACAGTCCTTCCTCCAGGCCTGTCCTACAAAGGACTGACTGTCCCAGAGGAGCAGTCCTACGTTGGGCACCGTTGTGACACTGGCATCTGTGTTTCGTGAACTCTGAGGCTGAGGATATTAACACTCAGGTGTGCTGAGACTGAGAGCAGAAAAAATGTGCAGGAAAGAGTGGAGAGTGAAAGCAAATTTAGGTTTCCTTTCTTTTCTTCCTTTCCTATCTTTTTTTTTTTTTTTAACTCAATGACTAGAGGATCCAGAAAATAAGTGTTGGTGTGATGTTGGTTGCTGGTGATGGTTTAATTCATGGGTAATCTTCCCTTTGGGGAGAGCACAGCAGGGTTGCCACTAAGTACAACAAATTCCAACCAGTTTTGAGAACAAAGAATTTGAGCAAAGAATTTCCACCCTGTCAGGGGCTCTAGCATCCTCCTCTCTCCCAGTGTAAAGAAAGGAAGGGGCTGCTGGGAGCCTGCAAGCTGTGCTGTGTGGTCATTCTGCTCTCATTTTCCATTCATGGGTATCTCACCTGCTGCACAACTAAACTGGGCTGCTGGAGTGTCTTGGTTTGTCAACATGATGTGCCTTGAATTTTAAAGAGAAGGCACCAAAAGGCATAGACTCTGATCACTGTCCTAGGTTAAAATGACCAGGTGTGAAGTAAAGAAGTCTCAGCAGCATCTTATGCAATGAGATCAGCCAGGCAGTGAGCAAAGCAGATTTGGATTGTATCTGCATTGTATTCAGTTCACTGTCCTCTGGTGTGAGCCTTGCGTCTTTAGGAGAAGGTGTGACAAATGGCAGCTAGGACCCTGCCTGCCTGGGTGGTCCTGGGTTCAGCAAGAGGATGTATATGTGTCCTGGTGCAACAACTGGATTCTCGTAAGAAGTAGGGAACTGATAGCCACCAGAACATGTGGAGGTTTCTCTGGAGCTTTGCCCATTGACAGTAACCCCCCCTGTCTGTGCTTCACTCTCCTCATCAGTGCATGGCAATCATCATAGATTTCGGCTCACAAGATCATTCAGAAGCTCAAATGCACACAGCGTGCTTAGAAGCAGTCTTGGCAATAGGCACGCAACCAACATTAGCAATTGTTCTTCCAGCAAAATGTTATAGGGGTGCCTAGTAGCGACATGAACTTGCAATTTTAGATTAACAATGGTCCTGAAGCACTTATGTACAGCATACATGAGAGAAACTTCAGAAATAGAATTTGGATATTCTACTTGAATCTACCAATATGGACATTAAATAAATAAATAAAATAGAATCGCTTACGTGCTGATTGTTCCGACCTCTCTTGCCCAGGTTTAAGTGTGTGCGTGGAGTGTGGTCAGAACAGAGGGAGCAGGCAAAGATGCAGCAATGCACATTCCACAGCACCGCCATAATATGTTTCAGAGTCCATCACCAATACTCATTTCCAGGTCCACTGGCACTACTACAATTACTACCTCGATTAATAACAATAAAGACAACTGAGAATGAATGATGCCCTGGAATAAAAGCTTTTTGTCTCTCAGCAAGTTAAGTCCAAAGAAAAGGAAATTCAAAGGCAATTTATTGCTTTGAGTCAGGCTAACAAACACGTTTTGCAACAATAGCACATTCAAATCAGTCGAACTCTGTGTATTTTGGAGATCAGGAGAGGGGTGGATGTACTATATTTCATTCAGTCTACGATATACACATTTTCCGATTTTAAAACATCTGAAATTGTGATGTCATTGTTAGCATATTGTAGATTAATTACAAATGTATTTTTTTCTTTCTTCAAGGACTGTGAACTAATGGTGTGGTTATAAATAATGCTATTTTAGATTCAATTAAATACAGTAATTGAATTAAGTTTGAAAAAATAGTCACTAAACATTTGTGGGCTTAGGGATAAAAAAACATGATTTCCTTATCATATCATGTTTATTAGAAGATGAAGATCCTCACATATATAACACCTGTGTTTATACCATCCTATTCCTATAAACAAGACAAAACTAAGTGTAAGGTCAAGGGTTGAAAATCATAACATCATTTTGTAATTCCTAGTCCCTTATCTGACCAGCATGAAAGATATGTACTCTTCCTGTGAACATGTGCGTCGGCCATGCTTGAGGGTCTGGCTCTTGGACATTTAGGAATGCCCTAGTTCCTCTCTCATTGTGTCTCTTCCCTCCCTCCTTTCTCTCTGCCCATACCCCCTGGGTCTTCTTGCTCCTGTCCAAGTTCACAGCACATGCGCCTGCCTGGCTGTGGACCTTGCACTTGTGTTCTCTGCCTGGTTGTCCCCAGACATAGTTGTCACTCTCTCCCTGTATACCTGACACCATCAGCCCCGGCTCTACTTAATCTTCTCTAGACAACATTCATTGCTCTTAGGAACACTCTATTGCTTTTCTCCTCACTAACCCTATTAGATGAGAATCCCAGTAGATTGAACCCTATTCAGTGAGGACAAGAAAATGTGAGTATTTTATTCTTTGTATAGTCCCTAAACTTACAATAATACATTCCACATAGAAGAAATTCATCAAATATTGTTGAACTCATTCATTGATGATGATGTTGATTCTGTGGTCATTTATACTACAGAGAAAGATGAGGAGAGATCCGGAGTGGTTTAAAATTCTCTGCCCTAGCAGTGGCCTCAGAAGTGAATTTCACCTTGGGGTGACTTTGGAAAGAACTAGTTCAGTGCTGTAGGGGGTTTGCCCAGGTATCAAGATCCAACATAGATGTCAGTGTGTCCATCCTGAAGATGAAGAGTCCTCTTAGTGGTCAAGGCCATTTCATAAGCAAATGACTTTAGTAGAACTCAAATTAATATCACAAGTAATATGTCCAGTGCTGACTGGCCCAATTGACTTTTATCACCACTAGATTGCACTTTAGAAACTGAACATGCATGCAGTTTCATTTTTAAAAGAGGAAAGGTGGATGCATGGCTTTTCTGGACCCAACTGAAGACTTCATTTTTTTTTAAGGTTAAAAAATACTAAATGAGAGCATGCTAGAAAAAGGTTTAGGAGCTAAACATCTAATTTATTTCTAATGAACTTGCAAGTTTCCTCATTTTGTCTTATTCAGCTAGTTTTTATTTAGTTCCGTTTTTAACACTACAGACTATCCAACACACATGGTCCTCCGCACGCTCGCGCACACACGTGCACATGTGAGGTGTGGTTTTCAAGGTCCTATCATGTTTAGCAAATATTTCAGATGAAACGATATGTTCATCTTTTACACTGATTGCCAAGATTACAGCGTGACAACAAACTTTATTTGGGGGAGAGAAGCTAAAATTACAGCCCACTGCCGTCTGCGGCGATGAACGGAGGCATGTTCATTTTCTGTGGCAATGTCCATTCCATGGGCACCCAGGACCCTCAGAGCATTGCTGTCACAGCCCCGGGCCTGAGCACTCTGGCTGGATGGTGGAGACAGTGGGCTGTGGGAGAGGACACACATCTCCAGGGCCCCTGGACTCGGAGGCTGTGGTAGTGTGCCCGGGAAGAGCAGACACTGCAGGATGTAGGGGCAGCGTGAACGTGATTATTATTGTACTTATTATGGACGGCAGCGTGGAAAGCAGTAACAGAAGATTTTGGCTCCAGGTATATAGTGCTACTCACTACTTAACGAAGAACACTTGCATGTTGACCCCCGTTTCTGGGACAAAGAAAATCTATTGAAGTTTCAAGGCTTTCTTATAAGACCTATAAAGAAAAAGAAAAAAATACCATCAGTTCCAAGATGTGGCTGTCTAATTTTGGCCCTAAGTTTGGGGGACTGTTTAGAAAATAATTTATTGAGTCCGATTACTTTTCTTTTTGAATTATTTCAGAATTACTCACTGGATATTCAGAATTATTCACTGGAAATTTCACTGAATTAGCGAGTGACATTTTCTTAGGAAGTATGGGATGTAGTCTGGTAGTGAATAAGGAAGGAGTTCTGCAAACTGATCACTTGGTCTCTATCATGCTGTCACATTATCACAGTTTTGATAGCTGAAAACAACCCAAAACAGTTAAATAAAGTTCTGTAGGTCAGAAGCCTGACTTGGATCTCACGTAGTTGAATCAGTGTGTTGGCATGGCAGCTTCCCTTTCTGGAGTCTCCGGAGAGAATCCCTTCCTGATCTTTTCCATCTTCTAGAGACCACCTGCATTTCTTCTTTTTTTTTTTTAAGATTTATTTCCGCATACAAGAACTGGGGTACAGAGATTCAGGGGTAAGAGGATTCAGGGGGTAAGAGGATTCACCAGAGGCAGAGTGGGGGACAGAGCAGGCAGATGGACTGAAACACACTGCTGAGGGAGCAGCGGGTGAGACAGGAGAGGTCTGCTGTGCCATGTGGGTCACCTCCCTGGCCAGGGACCAGACTCATGCTGCAGTGGACTCATGCTCCACAGTATGGCGCTCAACCCTTTGCACCACCAGGGAGGCCCGAGACCACCTTCATTTCCTCGTCCAATGTCCCCTCCCTCCACCTTCAAAGCTAACATGAGATAATAGCTCTCTGATCCTGTCTCATACTCACATCTTTCTTTTGATGACCTGGAATGATGATTCGCCACTTTTATTTATTTTTTTTTTTGAAGAATCTATTTTTTTGAAGTGCTATTTATTAAAGGCCTAATACTGGTATTAGAAAGGTAAACAAGGGACCTCCCTGGTGGCACAGTGGGTTAAGCAATGCACTATGAAGCAGACCGCAGCCACTGCAGTCCAAGTTCAATCCCTGCCGCAGGCCCGGGAGGGGACCCACATGGCGTAGCAGACCTCTCAAGGCGTAGCAGACCTCTCATGGTGTAGCAGACCTCTCCTGCCTCGCCCGCTGCTGCCCTCACCGGTGTGTTTCGGTCAGTCTGCCTGTTCTGCTCCCAGCTCTGTCTGGTGAATACTCTCACCTCCTGCGACTCTGGCCTATACCCCAGCTCTTCTATGCATAAATAAATAAATCTTAAAAAAAAAAGTAAACAAAATTCCACTAAGAGAAAATAACAATAAATATTTATAATACTTTCAAATTTCCCGTGAACCTCAAGATAGCCAAATGACCAAGGTCAGTCTAAGAGGTCGCCACTTTTAAAGACCAATCTGAATAATTTGGATCCATCAAGTAATCCAGGATAATCACCCCCTATGTAGGTTTTTAACTTAATTGATTCTACAAAATTCCTTTCACCATGTAAAGTAACACATTCACAGGCTCTGAGAATTAGTGTGTCATGTTGGGGGCCTATCAAAATTATATAAGATCCAACATGTGATCCAGCAAACCCTGAAAATCTGCCTCCATCTTCAGGGTTTATTCATTCAACAAGTGTCAGTCTAGTATAGGGGTTAAGGGCATAGGTTTTGGAGTCAGGCAGTTCTGGATTCAAAACCTAACCATTGTAGTTAACACATTCATTCATGTAACTCATTTTTACTGAATATTTGCTAGGTAATACGCTTTGTTCTGGAGACTGGGGATATAACAATACCTAAAACAAATTTTCTGCCCTTTTGACATTCATGTTTTAGTAAGGAAGGCAGATAAGATATAAAGAAAAAAATTATCACAGAGTGACAGAATATAGTGATAAATACCATCAAGAAAAATGGTAGAACAGGCTTGCATTGTCCATATGTAGAAATTATTCAGTAACTGTAGCCATGTTCCCATTCATTCATTCATTCATTTATGTCACCTTCAAACTTGTCATTGAGACTCATATGTATAAGATTATGGAAGAGTTTTAATGCACATCTTATCCTTTTTTGTTAGTATAAAGCTGAGAGTAGTTGGTATTTTCTGACTGTTGATGAGAAAACCGGGGCTTAAAAAAGTGAAATGACTTTTTGTCGTGTGGTGGAGCAATAAAATGAACTCAGGCTTTTAGGGTGTCATCAAGCCTGAAGGTTTTTGTTTGTTTGAATTAACTTTCTTCTCTTGCTAAGCAACTACAAGGGAGGTATAGAGGGAGAGGAAAGTCTGGACTGGGGTTTGAAATGTTCTATTTCCCTCCAAACCTGAGATAATATGATTTCTTTGAGCTTCTGCTAATTTTCTTTTGATCACTGTGTGACTGTTTTATCTTTGATCAATCGTTTAAATCTGTGTTTACACAGGCCGAGCAAAGGGAAGAGTTAGACAATTATCCAAGCCTTGAAACTCATTTCAACAGCCTATTCAGGCTCCCACTCATTCCCTATTATTTCATTCTCTCTGCTCAGATACAGCTGTTGAGTACACGCAGATTGGGTGAAATGAAGGAGAGCCAGGAGACCAGAGAACCTGTGCAAAACAAGACTTTTTCCATCAGGTGTTTCGTTGCGGCTGTCGTGGGTGCTGGTTGTGGGTAGGCTGGGGGTGGGGGAGAGGGTACTTTTTCCTCTTGGTTAATTAGATGTGCCTCGTTAGCAAAATACATTTATTCCTTGAATACATTTACCATCCAAGTTTTGGAAAGAATTTGAATGTGAATACATTCTTAATCTCTACTTTATAGAGGAGAGGTATTTAGCATATCTCCAGCTGACTTGCTTCTTTATGATATTGTCCCCGATAATATGATTATATGTATATGTATGTGTGGGTATATATACACTATATGTAATGAGCACATGCACACATACATGTATATATACATATACCTCTTCATGTTGGATGGTGGACTTTCTGTCCTTAGCACCCTGGATTGAGGTCACTTGGTCAGGTCCGGACCTGAACACTGACAGGTTCTGCAGTGGGGAGGTGGTGAATGCCACGGCAGTGGATAATGTGTCTCAGTGTCTGTTTCTGGCACCAGTGTTTTAACTTTTGCTGAGCTCTTGGTGGAGAAAATGTTCCTGTCACAAGTGTCCAAGTGTACTACTGTCCTCGTGGCTGCAGTACTGTAGTGCTGTCACTCCCTGCTGAATACTTGCTTTAATAGTTTCTCTTTTGCCCCAGTTGCTCCAAAACAGTCTTTGATTTGACTGCTCTAAGACACTGGGCCCTGGATTGATGCCACAGAGGCTGTATCTGCCATAGGCCATATTCCACCTCAGCTTAGTTTCCTAAACTCCTTGAAGTTTCTCCTTCTGGACCCCTCTGAATCATACGTTTTTTTGGGGGGACACCATGTCCTGTCTTCCTACTTAGTGCTTATTTCATCTCTTGCAGTTGGTTTTGGCCCAAACACCCCGTCTCATTGTTCTGAGCTTCCATTTGAACACCAGCTGGGCCTCTTGCTTTTAGAATCTTAAGGCTCCATTTCCAATGACGCAGTTTTGTTTGCTTAAAATCTCTAGAAAGTCTGGGCCAAATTCTCAATGCTTCCAGTAAACCGGAGGAAAAGCAGCGCATTATATAATAAGAAGACCCAAGCTGGGCCCGGCATCCTCTCTTCTATTTATGTCTTTCACCCTCCCAGTTAGCATGCCTTTCTTCCCTATGTTTACCCCTGGAAGAACTTCAAGGAAATGGCATTGAGTGAAAGATTACAAATTAATAATCCACAAACGTACTGTCAAGTGATTTTTCCTCCCTCCCGAAGTTTTACTTTGATAAATAAAACCGAAGTGGGGGAGGGGAATAACGAACCCCGTAGTAACAGAGCAGGATTCCGAGCCCAATATCCTGCTAAATGACACACAGAAGGAGTTGGGGTTTTGTAATACCTTTTATATTGCTGCCTGCCATCTGGTTGGCAATTGTTAAGCCTAAAATATTCAGGTAAGCTCTATTTTCCCAAATAGTGCAATGTTATGGGGATTTCAGCAGCAACTTGTCTTTTTAAATATCATTATATTTTACTGTTTTCCGGAACAAAACAAACTATGTTAGCAGATATTTGCATAGTATATGAGCAGCTATGTTGGAAGGAACTGGGTAGCACAAGTAGAAACCCCAAGGAGAGGACTTGCACATTAGAGTGAGGGGGTCACGTTTTCTATTGGGACCCCTCATCTGGGGTAGATTAACTCTGACCCCTGAATCCTGACTGGGAACTGTCCTCTTAGGGCATTCAGCAAGGACTGTAGGATGCAGTGAGCATGTCTTTGTTGTAGCTGGACCTTCTGCCAAGGACCAGGACCCCAGGCAAAGCATGTCCTTCATCGTTCTTGTTTTAAATTCTCTGATTGTTGATTGTGTTATCATTCTCATAGAAGTTGTGAGTGGAATAAAGAGATCAGATATTACCTGATATTATACTATAAAGAACAATTTACTTTTGTTCCAATTCTATCAATTACTTCAAATTTTAAACCAGAGGAAATGGCTTTTAGATAAAACTTGAGATGCAGGGATGATGAACTGAAGGAATAAAATATGCTTAAAGAGAGATTTTTAAACATCTCTGAAATCCTATTATCCAAGAAGCTGGATTAATTTCTTCGTCCTCTTATGCAGACATTTGCTTGATATATGTTTGTGGACCCATATTTTCCCAGACAAAATATGAAGTGGTAGACAGAAGAACACAGAAATAAATAAACCATAGTCCCTATTCCACAAGAATTGGTAAAATAAGGTTGTGTACCAGAGTTAGATTTCAGTTTCATCCTCCTGATTCCTTTTTCTTCATCATTCATATTCTTCCTCTCTGATTCTATCCATTCTCTTGCCTCTAACAAACGTCTACATGCTGACGACTTCACAATTTATATTTCCAATTCATCTCTCTTGGAATCTAGACACATTCATCAAACTGCCTAAATTGCAAGTCCATCTGGATGTCCCGGAAGCACCTCAAACTCAGCACGCCCCAAAATGCAATACTCATTGCCCTCAAAAGTCTGCTCTCCCACTCCCCAGACTGGCGAACACTGCTCCACCTCCTTGTCAGGCTTCTCTCTGACACCTCCAGCTCATTCATCACCGGTTTTGGAAATTCTGTACCCTTTTCTATCCCTCTCTAGTTCCTCTGAAATACAGTTTTGCTTAGCTTTTCTATTTGAAATAAATGTAAACCTACAGAAAATTTATATAAATAGTCCATAGGGTCCAAATTGCCCTTCACTCAGTTTCTCCGTATGTCAACATCATACATAACGACGTCGTGATCATCTAAACTAAGAAGTTAGTCTCCATACAATGCTAATAACTGATATACTGAACATATTCAGATTTAGCAATTTTCCAACTATTGCCTTTTTTTCTCTTCCTGCATGCAGTCTCCTATGTTGCATGGGCTCCTATGTTGTATTTAGTTGTTAGGTCTTTTTAGTCTTTTTCAATCTAGGACAATTTTTCAGTCTTCCTTTGTCTTTTGTAACTTTGATACTTTCAAAGAGTGCTGTTCATTATATTCTGTAATTTCCCACAATCTAGGTTTTACTGCATTTTCTCATGGTTAAAATGAGATGATGAATTTCTGGGTAACATACACAGAAATTATGTGTCATCCATAGTCCATGACATCAGCAGGTATATTACGTTAAGATGTGTCACTAACTGGGGGTGTTCTCGGTAGGCAAGGGCAGTATCTGACAGAAATCTTCATTATCAAGTTACTTTTTCCCCTTTGTAAATATTCGAGGAGAGAAACATATCCTATATCTGCTTAAATGTTTGTTAATTTTAAATGTCTTAATTTTAGCATCAATTGGTGGTTCTTGCCAGAAGCTATTATTACTGTGGCTTCTAATGGTGATTTTGTTTCCCTCATTTTTTCCTATACTTGTTAATTGGAATTCTTCTGCAAGAAAGAGTTGTTTCTTCTTCAATTTATGTATGTATTCAATTTTTTTATTTATATCAGTATAGATTCAAGACTGTTTATTTTTAATGTATATTTATTACATCATCCTTCATATTTGTGCAATGTGTGATTTCCCTGTGAAATTCCCACCACCAGTTCACCCGTGCACCACCATAGTCCCTTGTGCTCTTCCCACCCCTGTCCTGACCCTCCTCCCTCCTCTGCCTCCTCCCCTACAGTATATCTCTGATCTGTAGTTGCCTAATGATTTTGATTTTTACTTTATTATAGTTACTTTCCCCCCTTCCTGCCCCGATCCCTTATTTGGTTCTGCTATAGTACTCCTATAAGTGAAACCATTTGATATTTTTCTTTTTCTTTCTGGCTTATTTCACTGAGCATAATCCCTTCTAGCTCCATCCATACTGCTGCGAATGGCATGAGTTTATTTATCTTTGTTAATATCTATTTTGTTGCTCCAGTTTGAGAGCTATTTCAAGTTGACTCCTGTAACTTTTCCATATGGACACATTATTTTCTCTCTCTCTCTTTTTTTTAATGCCTTTGCTAACCTAAGGTGCTGAAAAATGTACAGACTTACCTTCTATTTACCCTTCCTTTATTCCTGAAATCTACTAGTTCCCTAAGGAGTCCTGGTTGTTTTTATTGAAGAATGATCTTTGGAAACCAAGATGTTGGTGCTAGACATGCTCTTTGCTAGGGTGAGAGAGTGAATCTAGTCCCTATTAGTAGACACTTCTAGGCAATTTAGCAATGTATACTAACTGGAATATTTCTCTCTCTCTCTCTCCCCCACCCTTCTTCCCTGTCCTCCCCTTCCTCCTTCCTTCTCCTCTCTCCTCTCTTTTCTTCCCCTTTTCTGTCTCTCTCTCTATATCTGTATATATATTAAAAAATCCTATGAGTTCCTATTGATACCACTGGCTCTAATCAGTAGCACAATTATCTATTTGAAATCTCTTTCTCCAACATTGACAGACCTGACTTTTATTATCGACAGTGTAGTTGCTTATTTGTTTAACTCTAATATGCAAATAAACTTGTTTCTGAATTGCTAATCCATGTCCTGAGGAGAAAAAAAAAAAATACCAACTGGAGCACAGTGTTTGGGCATAGTTCGTTGTTTTTAATTTTTATTTAATTTGGGGATACATTTTTGTTCTTCCATATGTGCACACGTACCACTCACCCTCCACCAAACCACCCCTGCCAATATTCCATCTGCCTCCCTCACCCATCTCCTCCTCCCTTCCCTTTTTTATTTCTTTTCATTTTTGTTCTTATATAATAACCTACTGCCTAAATTCAACCTTCACTACTTCTCTGTGGCCAGACCACTGAAACTAGAATACCAGTAATTTTTTTTCCACTTCTGGTTCATTTTTCACATGGCAGTCAGATTGAGTCACCTAAAATAAAAATCAGATTATATTACTCTGCTGCTTAAAATTCTCCAATATCTCCCTTTAGCCCATAAGATAACGGCTCAAGTTTTTGGTATTGCATATAAAGTCCTTCCCAATATGGCTCTTATCTCATCATTTGATTATTAGTTCTTTAGCTCCTTGCAGTGAACCACACTCAGAACTCCATATATGTTCATTGAAAAAAATGTGTAAAGTCTTTTTGATTCATAAAAATGCTCTGACAGCAATAAGTCCATGATAATTTACCTGGAAGGTGAAATGGAAAAGGGAACTTATAAATGAGAGAAAAAAAGAAATAAAATTGGCTGAGTGCCCACTGCAGAGCCAGCACTGAATTTATGAAGACCATCTCCTCCAGCCCTCCGTCACACCGCATGTGAGGGTACTGGATCAAAACAGAACTGAGCTCAAGCCCAGCTTGCTTGCTAATTTCATCTGAAACCAAGTTGGTGCCGTTGCCCTGATACCATGCTCCTCACATCCGGTGGGGTTAAGATGTGGAGTCAGAGAAGGCGACACCTGACCTGAGTCATGAAGGATGACAAAATATTCACTCAGGACATGTGGGAAAGCCAGCAGAAATGCTCAGAAAAAAAGCAAGGAAACACTGGGGGAAAAAAACAAAACAAACAACAACAACAACAAAACAGACTCTTTGTTTCAGTTTTCTCTGGCTACTCTTTTATATAGTTACTATGTACAAGCTATGGAAAGAGACTATGTGATGTAATGCAGCTGAAAGGGTATGGGACTAAAAGTGGGTGTTTCACTCTAATCCTGGGCTGTATTCCTGACTAGCTGTGTGAGTTCCGTCATGCCAGTTCTTGATTCTTACACTCTCCCCATCTAAAATCATAGACGTTGAACTTGATGGTCTTGCATACCACTTCCTTCTCTTTGCTTTTAGGATATTGCTCACGTCCCCTAACCTTCAGGACCGCTGGTCATCCTACTTTGCTGCCTCTGATACTCTTCCATTTTTATGTTCAAAATAGACTTAAAAATTCTGTGAGATACTCAGGCTACAGAATTCAAAGATACAGGAGGAGAAGGAAGCTGGAATGAGACAGAGGAGAGCAGAGCCGGCCACTAGGTGACTCTGAACTCCAGTTCAAATCTGTATCATTACCAGGTATTGAGTGTTCTAGAAGATACTGCAATTTGTCCAGTGCTGGGTGAGGCAGGGTTATCCACTAACCACACAGTCACTGCCCTGAAGTTCAACTGACAATTTTCAGTTACAGGAAAGCTATTGCATGGGAAGTTGTATGTATTTTTATTAAGAATAAAAACCAAGAAAGATGGAATCAAATTGTGGCACAATAACTGAATGTTAACTGGGAGAAACTCTGATGTCAGACAAAGCATGAACCAGCATCACATTGTAGGATGTTCTTCCCTTCCATCATTTACCTGAACAGTTAGAATACAAGATGGACTAGATCACCCCTTCAAGCCTATGAACACATTTTATCATACCTGGTGTTTCTATAGTTATATATCATTAACATTTTGCCATAGAGTGCCAGTAGAAACTATTGTAGACTCTCACAGAAAATTGAAATAGCAGCTCTCACGCATCGTCCAAAGCTCATATTTTATAGCAATCCAATGACAAACATATTTCTCTGGGAAAATAAAACCAAAGTCAGCTTTGAATTGACCAAAACAAATTTTTGTTCAAACTTCAGTGTCATAATAGTTTTCTTAAAATAATTAGGTTTTTTTCCCCATCATTACTATTTCATCTAGGTCCATGAAATTTCTAAATTATTTTGTTGTGGCGTTTGTAATTTCTCTGGTATTCTCAGTTACGCAGGCACCTATTGCATTTATTTATAATACAACCTGTAAAAAGATGGGCAGGCATGAGCTGGGACCAAAAGCATTGTCCAGTGGCTCTTTGTCCCGCTGTAGACCAGTTAAGGCTGCAAATGGTTACACTGTTATGCTGTCAATTCAGCTATGTCGCAATATTTACGAGAGTAGAAGAATACTTCTAACGGTGATGTACCATAAAGCACCTTTTCATCTATGAAAAGCTATTCAGAAAAGGCACTAATGCTCTTGCAGCTGAAATGAAGATGTGAAGGTCCTTATTATTTAAGACTTCTAAATAAGCCAGATTTACCAATGTCAAATTACTGGTGAGTCATTTGACCCCATATTTATTTCTAATTTCCACAAGCTGTTGGTAAGAGCCGCTGTAAATCAGGTTGCCATTGATCTTGGCTCCTGCTCATGTAATTCTAAGATGAACTGCTTATGATCAACAGAAAAGACTGCTGCCCTGAAGCGGATGTGAGCAGAGGGGCCCCCATGATGTTCTGGAGCATGCGCAGGTATCAATTATTCAGGGATGGGAAAAGCAGACACCTGTGTGCATATATGGGATAAAGCTAGACCATCAGGTAAATCTATGCATCAGGAAATCTGAGTGCAGAGAGTAGCGAAATTTGGCCTTACGAGAGAGATGAGGGAAAATGATAAGCATGGCTGTAATAGGCAATCACTTAAAACTATTGATTTAATTAAAAGTAACTGCCTATCCATGTGCAAGGCACTTAAATGATTCTCACAGTTAGACCTGCTATACCTCATGGTATTTTTATTTGAGTTCTCTGCTTTCCTAGCCAAAGGGAAACCTCTTCCACCTCCCACAGGGCTTTGGCTATTTCCTCCACCCACAGTGAAAGTATTTCTGAATCAGTCATCCTTTTCCAAAGTTGGTATCATCATGTTGTGGTCATCCTTGCAGGGGAAGGGGGAGGGCCCTTAGGTGTGGAGAACAATATAATAATATATATTCCTTCTATGACATTCCTGTATTCTTTGATTTATGTCTTTCAATTTATTTAATTCTCACACTATCACTGTGAGATATATTAAGAAAAGGTGGGTTTTTCTCTGTTGATGGAAATAGGAAAAAGAGAATGGTTATAATAAGGGAGAACAGAGGTAGTAATCTTACTCTGCTTATAGCTCTCTGCATAAAAAGCTTCAGGCGTAGGCTTACTTACTCCATCTGAGCTACAGAGCCTGCAGGCAGTGTCTATTTGGCAATGTATAGCCCTATCTGATTGTAGGTGGGTCTCCTTACGTGGAAGACAGAGCTTAAGAAATTTGGTTATAAAGCAAGTGCCAAATGAATCCTAATTTCTTACCAATCCCCATTACAAAATTTGATATTCTTCACAATAAGTTGTTCTAGTAGTTGTTAATAATTTTTAAATCTACAAGGTTTTCAATCTCCTGTTGTTCATTTTGATTACTTGGATAACACCAATAAGCTTGCTATAAGACATTATATTCTTTGTTTATTCTGCAACTTTTTTTCTGCTTAGCAGTGTCTTGGTCCTTTTTTTTCATGTTTCTGCATACTTTCTTGAGTTCTCATCTCAAGCTACTCTTAATAATTTATGCTAAATTGTGGATGACTGATACCAGTTTGACAATAGGCCATCAATAACAGGTCAAGGTCAACCTTAGAGAATGCAGGTGGTAGCATACTTTCTAAAAGTCTCCTTTAGCACCCTACAGGATTCAAGTATCTATCGAGATGCAAGTTATTAATAGGATCCAGGTGTTCTTTGTTTTCTTGCAACACTTTCTAGCTCTGTTATTTAGTGAAACACTAAAGAACCACCAGGCCAACTGCAATGAATAGCAGACTCAGCAATCAGCGATCATGAAACCATTCAGATTATCATTTGCATTTTGTTGTGCAGTAGGTAGTTGAAGGTGGAGCTGGTGGGATAAGGCACATTTTTGTTTGAGTGTTCTCTTCTAGTGCCATGTATATGATTGCCTTCTGGTAACAAAATTGGTTCTACATGCTTAAATACTTTCCAAGTGCTGCTTTCCTTATGCCACCTTCCATTTCTGCTTCTTAACTGCTTTTCCTGTGCACAGGAGGGCGTCACATTTTTCCTCCAACTTCATTATCCAGAAACAGGCATCAGTGTATTTACTTTTGATTTGCATTTTTGTTAATACTTTTTACTTACTTCCAAATATTTATATGTGAATACTTCATAACCAAGATCAGATCAGATCATCCAGGGTTCAGATCTCTTGAATGGTAATTATTATCCAAAGGCACTCCTTCATGGGGAGTGTTCCTCAATGGAAGAGCTGCAAATTCTAGTACATTGTTAAATTATCTAGTCATTCATAGGCTGCTTAGTTCAGTAGTATTAAAGAAAGCAAGGGCTTTGGGTGATCTTTCCTAATTAAATTTATTTAAATGACTTTTCGTTGCTCCCTCCCAATGTGTAACATCACATCTCTTTAACTGGTGAGAATCTCATCTAATCAGCTCAATTCACAAGAACTGAGATTCAAAGGTTAAGTTGAAATTTTCATATTAGCCCAAGGAATAGAGAGCAAGAAGTTCTAAGTTCCATGGGATTTCACAAATATTATAACACACATTTTAAGCCAAATTTAGTAGTTAATATTGTGTAAGACAAAGATAACCTGTGCTATTCCTTTCACGTGGCATGTTAATATCCCTGATCTCTCCTGTTCATCTGTTTTGCCCTGCCCATGCTCTCCTCTTTAAAGGATACTAAGGTGACTCCTATACTGTGTTCAAACCCAGACCAAATCATATTAATTTTTGAAGCTGTTAACAATTATCTTAGCTCACAAGGGACTGTCCCATCTCATAGTGTTTCTGACACTTTGAGTCATTAACATATAACTGAGCACATTAAATCCTCTCATTGTCTTCTGTTTGGTTAAAGTCTTCTACATCTCCCCAGCCCTTCCATGTCTCCAGTAAAATTGTGTATGTGAACAAAATCTACTGTTGACTCTTAGGTAGTGTATAGTGGTTTCCACTCTCTCATACTTGTTAGTTACTTGATTTTTATAACCACTGGCTATGTGCCCTAAAGATATTATTGACTGGAATTATATTCATTTGTTTTTTCTTAAAATACATCTTCATGCTATTTCATATATACTCAGTGCCCAGCATAAGTTCTTTCCTGACTTTGTTTGTTGTTTCCCCAATTCAGACATATACATAAACACACACAAGCGGACACTTACTCTAAAGGAGTCTATGTATACTCTCTGCATTGTGTGTTAAGAGTGTTAAGAGATCATTTAAATGAACCTTCTGACTCTCTCTTCCAGTCTCCCAAAATAAGTTTATGGTGCTATTTCTCTGAACTAAACAGGAGAAAGCCTTAAAACAACATTTACTTAAAATGGCATATGGGGGCCTCCCTGGTAGCACAATGGGTTAAGCAACGTACTATGAAGCAAACCACCAGCCACTGCAGCATGAGTTCGATCCCTGTTGCTGGCCAGGAGGTGACTCACATGGCGCAGCAGAGCTCTCCTGCCTTGCCCGCTGCTCCCCTCAGCAGTGTATTTCAGTCTGCCTGTTCTGTTCCCCACTCTGTCTCTGGTGGATCTCACCATCCGCACCTCTGGCCTGTACCCCAGTGCTTGTATGAATAAATAAATAAATCTTTAAAAAAAATGATATATGGAACATGCCCCTCTTAATTACACAAATGCTCTCGATGTTGTCAATTCTGAAACCCAAACCTCTTAATGCTATCAATTCTGAAAATCTGGTCTGGGATCAACGTTTTTTGTTTTTTTTTTTTTTTTTTTCATTTCAGGGCAAACCTAGATCAGCATTTTTTGAGTGAAGTCAAATTGAAAGCCTCATCTTTAAGAAACAAATATCTTTGAGAAATGTCTCCAATTTAGCCAACCAATGTAGTTCCTTATTTCCAAAATCTGCAGGAAAGCTTATGAGCAAGTTATTTCTAAAACAACAGTATTTTACTTCTTCACTTCAGAAACTTCATATTGCTTGCCTACTATAGGAAGAGTTTGTGCTAATCATACTGTGAATGATACAAGGAAGTATAAGCTATCCTCCAAAACTAGGGTGACTATGTAATTTCCACCAAAATAGGACAGTTCTGAGAGTAAAAGGGGAGCTGTTATAGTTAAGGCACACTGATAAGCATAGACTGGGACTGTCCAATGATATTTTGGGCTTACTGTCACCCTATGCAGCTATATTAGCTTCTTGAGGCTGTTGTAACAAATTACCATAAACTTAGTTGGCTTACAACAACAAAAATTTATTCTTTTACACAATTCCAAATTGAGAAGTACTGGATCTATGTGTTGGCAAGGCTGTGCTCTCCAGAAATTAGAGAGAAGTGTCTGTTTCTTGCTTCTTCCAGCTTCTGGGAATTGCCAGCATTCTTGGGCTTGTGACTGCATCTCTCCATTCTCTGCCTACATGGTCATAGCACCATACCCTCCTTCAGTCTTTTGGAAGTCTGTCTCTTCAGCCTTCTCATAAGGAAACTTGTGAGGACATTTTGGGTCCACGAGGATGATCCAAGATAATCTCCCTATCTCAAGAGTCTTAATTTAATCATTTCTGCAAAGACCTGTTTGTCTTATGCAAAGTGATAGATGCTTACAAATTTCAGGGAATAGGACATGACATCATTGGCTGACAGTATTCTGCCAGCCACACCACCCCTGCCTAAGAAGTATTTATGGTATCACTGAGAGTAAAAGTACACACTTAAGGGATTAGGAACCATACTTACATATCAGGAAATATGCAGGACTCAGTGCCACCTAAATGGAAGTACTGTGCTATAGGAGGGACAGAAATCACTTAAACTTGGAGAGCCTAAACTTAAAGAACAGACAGAATTTGGAAGGTGTGGGAGGATACATTCCAGATAGATAAAGCCTGAGTGAAGGTCTGGGGAAGGGATGAGCAGAGATGTTTGGGATACATAAGAAGACCAGTCTTCCTTCAATACATAGTTTTTATGGGAGCAGCAGGGACAATTCTGAAAGGCTGATATCAGAACACTTGTTTTTCCATAGGCCAGTCTCTCTGCATTCTCTCTCTTATTTATATTGACCCTCTTTTTCTGCAGTCCCTCAGTCAGCTCATCTTCTCTAAATCTTCACGAGTCATATTTTCTTTTCCCCTTTGATGGCTTTTGTAACTTTGCTCTGCATCAACTCTAAGTCCCACTTTTAATGCTCTGAAAGAAGGGTTCTATAGCTATGTGATATCTAGCCACTGCTGTTGGTGTTGGTGACCCCCTGAGACCCCCAACTTTGCATGCTCTAAATGAGTTCTACCACCTGCTGTATAAAGATAAACATACTCTTAGTGTGTAAGACCTTTAATAGAAAAGAGCTTTCACAGAAATAGTGTGCAGTGAAGAAAAGAGAAAGGGTAGTTTCCAAATGTCACACCCAGATTTACTCATCCCCTATGGGTAAATGCTCAGTCAACCAGGATTGGCCCAAAGCAGGACCACGGAAGCCCCAAAGCTTGCCACAAGTCTATGTCACCTTCTGTTATGGAACCACAGCAAAGGGGAATAAGGGGCCAGGCAAGTCTGGAAGAAAAAGAGCAAAATCAAATTACAAGTCTAGATAAAGGCTGCCACTGTCAGCCTTCCCACGGGTCTCTCACCCACATCTCTTCCAAGTGTCTCCTTCCATGTTCCCCCAAGTCCCTCATTCAAGTCCAAGGTTGAGAAGCAAGCACAGCTTCTTCTTCACATGTCTCTCTGCTCCAAGTTCCTCCTCCAAGTCTCCTCTTCCAAGTCTCTTCTCCAAGTCTTCTCTCCTAAGTTCTTTTTAACTTCCCCTCACTGCCCCGCTCAGCTCTACCCTTCATTGGGTGGGTTAGGGAGCCTGGAACCTCCCCATTTTAGAATACACTCTTACTTTGGATTTCTTTTCCTTGCAAATCTTTGTGTTTGATTGTGAGCTCTTGAAAGGCATGAATGTGTGCCTTCATGTCCCTAGTACTTAGCAGAACAAGGAGTAATTTAAAGGAGAGGCTCAACAAGGCTTTTTGTATGAATGGATATATAGATTTAGACCAAGAACACTGAGACCCCATTAATTGTCTTTAGTAATTGTAATAGTGGTGGTGGTGACAGCAATTTTGGACAGCTTGTGAGCCCTTCTCTTCTATCACAAATGCATTTGCAACTCCTGAGGCACTACCTAGGATAGGTCCTCTACTTAGGAGAGGTTGGAAAATCCAAATCCACCCTAATAAATTTGAAGATCTAAGGGACTTTATGAAATAACTTGTGAATCAGGCAGAATCCCATCTGGCAACACTATGACACATTGTATAGAATGGAAGTTTCTTAGAAAGAGGGTGGGATAGGAAAAGATTTCAGGGAGAGTAACCTCTTTTAGGAGAAAGCAGGGGATCTTATTCTACAGATTATTTCACAGTCCTCACCAGGAAATTTGAGATTGATTCGTTTAAAATTCCACTTAAGAAGAGGCTGAAATTGCCCTCAGGCTGAACAGTAAGTCTTGGTGGAGCTTGGCATGAATGACTCCATTTTGAGCCTGTTGTTTCTTTTTTTTAACAGAGTAAATACTGAAATTATCCTTCTTGGAAGCAATACACACTACACACTATGTTCTTCCTAAAGATACTCAAAGTGATAGAAGCCATTTTCTCTGTTAATTTTAAATTGTTTTATTTTATTTCCTTTTTCATATTAACCCACTTTCTTAATCTACCCATTTTCTCTTGTTCTACATTCAGGCAGTTGGGAAATAAGTGATTGGCTACTTGGTCTTGATGGCCCATGAATGATATTGATTTCTGGTTGCTGTAATTAAAGGTGACTTAAGTAGAAAGATTAGGTATCTGCCCACTAATAAGCAAGGTGATGTTCATAAGCTGTTTTGCCACCATTGAGCTCCTTGCTCCAACCCCAACAGCTTCCCATTAAAGCAGGGGATTAGCTATTAGTGCAGCACAGTGGAAGGGACTAGAAGGACGGCTCCTTGGGTCCCAACAACAAATTACTTCTGAATCAAACCTCTGATTAATAGCTCCAGAGTTGCCTCTCTGCTTTGCATAATTAAGTTTCATGGAGTGTTACAATTAACGGCCTTGCCATCACCCAGGTAGAAACAGCCACCATTTATTTGTCCAGCAGCCTTAGAAAATGCTGGGTGGTGAATAAGAAGCATTTATGAAGGGATTAGGTGCATTCCAGGTCATAACTTGAATAAGGTTATAATTACCTTCCAATAAAAAGCTACAAACATGATGATCCCATGATACTACCCCAAAGTTCTTTTTCATTTTTTTTCCTTTCTGCTGATAGGGGTCTAAGAACTTCCTTCCCGAGTCAAATAACAGCAATGGCATTGCTTAAGGCCATGCATGCAGGTTGACAGCTCTTTCTTTCTAATATTTCAATGCCTCTCTGAACCACCATGGCCTGTTTTGCACCATTTACTATGGCTGCATTTGTTATCACACAAGCAGTTAGTCGTGATGCCGATGTTGGGTAAGCTTCAGGCCCTTGGAAAACGTGCAAAGAAAACCAGGATGTTATTAGAAGCATTGCTGGACCACTCCAGAGTGCCCAGCACTCGGTGGATGGTGAGCATGGTGAGCAGGCCAGGAATGAACCATTCTTCAGTGCTGAAGGTTTAAAACATGATCATAAACTTCTTTTTAGAGGTTTTTGGTTTTTCTTTTTTTGGCTAAAATGACATTCCTCTGACACAGCTATTGCTTTCACCAATATCATTTAGATATAAAAGCAAATGGATCAAGAGTAGTCAAGCAGGAATGATGTCCTCTCTTCTAGCCAAGTTTTCCTTGGATCAATAGACAAAAAGTAATGAATAATAGCAACTTCTTTCTGGGCGTTTCCTAGGTGTCAAGTCCTTTTATATGCTCTTCTCCTGTACAAAACTATTTAAGAAAGAATTAATTTGATTTATCTTTAATTAGATTTAAAAAGATTTAATTAGATTTTTCTTTCTCCACCTTTTGTTTTTTAAGATTTGTTTATTTACTTATACATAGAAAAACTAGGGTGTAGGCCAGAGGTTGAGGGGGTAAGAGGATTCACCAGAAACAGAGTGGGGAGCAGAACAGCTGGATCTGCTGAAATACACTCTGAGAGGAGCAGTGGGCATAACAGGAGAGGTCTGTGGCACCATGTGGGTCAGCTCACTGGCCAGGGATCAACTTAGGCCTTAGAGGTGATAGCGCTGAGACTTAACCCCTAGGCCACCAGGGAGGTCCCCTTTCCCCACCTTTTTACTTATTCCTTTTGCTATCTTCCTCTTCCTCAGTTTACCTATTTCTCCCCTTCTCCCATCTATTGCTTGTGTTTTCTGTATTTCCTCTTAGCTATCTTTCTGTTATGTCTGAGGTGTGATCCAGAGAGCAAGAGTGAACACTGGGGAACTAGCGGGGCTGAATTCAAGTTCTGGAACTGTCTTTCTCTAGAAGTGTCAGTATGGGAAACTGATTGGCCCCAAGCCCCATATAGTTTTTAAAATAAAGGAAGGGGGTGAAAAAGAGGTAGGAAGAGGAATGGGGAGAGAAGGGAGAGAGAGTGGCATCAGAAGGAAGTGGGAAGGAAGAAAAAAAGGAAGAGGTAGGGAAAGAGGAGCAGGACAGAACAATCATACCTGTTTTACCTACAATAAACTGCTGTCATGAGCTTTGATAGAGTGTGTGTGAAAGTCCTCTGCAAAACATAGAGAGCTCTACAAATCCCACTTGTTTTTACTAACCTAATAAATATTTTCAGGAATTTAACTCGGATGCAGAGCCAGGCATATTTGAAAGAAAGAAAGACCATGCTCTAGACAAATTGGGTGCCTCGTTGTGCACTTACCAGGAGGAAAATGCTGCCATTCCTTGCTAAAAACCCATTTGTCTTGCAAATTTCTATAATGAACAGATTTTGGAATAAATACCATGTAATCTGTGATGACAGTTCTCTCATTTCTTTTTTATTAGTTCAATCTTCTCAGCATCTGAACCACACAGCTACAGAACCTCCATAATCATTAAGGCAGCTGGGTCGTATGCATTTTCCCCCTTTTCTGGCACATAACAGAGTCCCCAGCCAGGCTCTTGTTTCAGGGCCCATGTTCTGATCTCTAAATGCACCTGGATAAGAATGCCAGATCAGGGGGGAAAAAAAACAAAAAACAACAGCGAGCTGCATGGCCTTTGCGACAATTTGCTGTCTTCCCCACTGACCTTTACCTGCGTCTATTTAACACTTGGGTTTTGCTTAGAGCTTGTGCAGAACTTGAATTGCATTAAACATCCTTTGCTTAAAATAGATTGTCTCAATGGAACATGATGTGGTGGCGGTAAACCCTGGCTCTTCTTTTTTCTCTACTCCTTTTCCCTTTTGCCTTTCCCTAGGTAAGTGATATTTGATTATTGTTTTGCGCTTCATCAAGTGAGAGCTCAGAGGCTTACCCAATTCTCAGTCCCTTTGGAAGAAAGTCTGGCCAGCTACTACTGTTCATCCTGCCCAAGTGGTTCCATTTCATCTCTTGGCTCCAGCAGCACGAAGGGCACATGAGGTATGGCTGTTCACTGTTAATGGTTTTGCATCTGTTCGTGGTAAAAGGAATGTGAGTATTGGATCGGTGTCAATGACGCAATTAAGAGAAATTGCTGGGGACGGGATGCCAACAGACAGTCATTGTACTCTGCACATCAGCTCCCTTGATGAGCTCTCATAAATTCTATTTTATTCAATTTCTAAAAATAAACTTTGTGAAATATCAAAGTCATCATAATAATCTTGTTTCTGCTAAGGAGTTCACAATTAATCTTTTGCCTTTTTAAAAAGAAAACAGCAGGTTTACATATATCTTGTATGTATATAAATTGGGTATGTGACAGGGTCTGAGAAAAGTCAACCAGTACCTGTTTCCCCAGATGATGGAGTTCGGCAGGCTTAGACAGATGGTTGAAAACCCTGTATAGAACATTAGGAAACTAGAAATACAGAGAGACCGTGTTGATACAGTTCTGGGATTAAAATTATACATATCCCATGTCTGTAACTCTAGACACATTGAGTCATTGGTCCATAAAGTTTACCACAAAACATTCCATCAACGCTAAGATGAGAATCTCTAATGGGTTCCTCAAGAGGTCTGTCAAACGATTCTCACTCTGCATAAGGGGTCATCTAATTGGGGGTAGGAGGTTACGGGGGTCAAGCATAGACTAGAAGATGTGACTGAATCTGTACCGGGAGTAAATTGTGGTAGGGTAATAAACAGTTAACTCTAGATTTCAATCTGTTAAAAGGACAGATTAATTGCTGTGCATTTTGAGCATATGTATTAGCATTCCCCTTCTGCTAAATTGATGGAAACCTTAACCAGGTATGGCTACAGGAAATTTCTCACTCTGATTCAAGTAGAAGATACTCTTTATCATCCCAGATACATATCACTCATTGATAGTGTTTTATATTCCATAATAGTATATGCTATTTCCTGTATCAGGCTAAATACATGGAGCATGCCTGTTTATTGGTTAAAGAGAAGTTTTCCCAAAAGTTAAAACACAATTCACACACGGAGAAAAGTGGACAATTTTTTTTTTAGCTGATTATTAATGGGAACACATGTTAGGTATGTTATGAAAGCGAAGTCAGGAAAGTCCAAATTTATATGGAAAAAGGAATACTGAAATCAGTTTGCAAATGAACATGAAACTGCCTTTTCCAAAGACAGGAAGAATATCAACTGAACCAACCAGAAAAAATTTATTTCCATGTCTATAGACAAAATGATTTTGCATTGCTGTCAATTATCTATAATTTGCAAAGCTATAAAATAGCTCAAAGGCAATGAATGAGCTAACCCAGCAAGGTGTGCCCTATACATTGCATCATTTTCCCTTAGAGATGCCCAGTGATTTTTTTGAACTGATTTCTAATTCCTTTACGTACTCAAGATGGTAGATTTTAAAATAGGAAACCCTGGTCTGTCGTATTTTTTGATTCTAGCTATCTATTTCCTGTAAAGTTCAGATCAGTGCCAAGTCTGGAATTTCAAATGGTAGAGTCTTCCTTTGATTGTGTAAACATGCATGCTTTAGTTTTCTGTGGCCTCCCTGGATTGCCTGGTTTTATTGGTACTATAAAAGAAGTGTTTAGTATTTCCTTGAAAATAGTATAGATTCTTAAGAAACATTTGTTCAATGAATGAGATTTTTAAATCTATGCATTGACTAGATGTTCTTTATTCTTTGGTATTCATTAAGTCACACTAACAAAGTATGTCTCTAGGGCGAGAAGTTGGACTTGAAACTCTGTGTTTGCAGTACCTTTGCCCTTGAAACACACTTCGCACCTGTTAATTCAATTTCCTAAGTGGAGCAATATCCACCCATCGTGGGTGGTCTGTATCTGTGGGACTGAGATTGGCCACAGCATATTATTTGAGTTACTTGTCCATTCTATTTCCAAATGTGGCTGTGCATCAGTGTGTCTCATTCACCAACTTGGGATCACCCCCAAAAGGGGGAAAGAGCCGAAGGGACAAGCAGATATCTCCCAGGCCTGGTAGAACAGCTCCTTGGTGGAAAATTGTGATTTCGGACCCCTCTCAAGCACCAAGGGAGTGTGGTGATCTGCTCTAGACTGTGGTGTGATTGCCTCCCAGCAATTGTGCTGGAGTTGCTTCTGTGCCTGCCCATTTGCCGCTGCAGAGCGCTGCTTCATGCTGTTGTCACTGATGAAAATCCCTCTCGGTGGTCTAAATCTATGGTACCACATGGACCCACAGAGACGACTTTTTCTGGAAGGGCGGTGCTTGCTTCCACCACTTCCCAGAAAATCATATCATTTTCACTGTTAGCAGCTCTCACTGAGATTTCCCTAACTCCTCTCACATAGAAGATCCAGCTGTGCTACTGAGAGAACTTGGAAAGTGAAAGATTTGTGAAATATTTTTCCTCTTTATAAACCATCTGCATGTTGGTTTTTTTTTTTTTTCTTTCTGAGATTTTGTATGTAGGGTGTGAGAAGTAAGCTCCCAAAGAGAGCAGAATCCTCAGCCCAGACTTACCACTGGTTCGATGCAACACTGGTGGGCACCTGTGTGAATTGATTTATGGTGCAGGTTTCTCTTGTAGTGTGTAAGATCACGGTTACAGAATCTATCTTGGCCTTGAACTTTTCAAGATATAGGTGGTCAAGGTGACTTGACCAAGACGATAATGGTGGTGGGATCAGACCCTGAGCTCAGACCTCTTCACAATTTGTTGTTTCTTTGTTTGATAGTGCGTGGTGCATATAATGTGAAGGCTGAGTCCCAAACATTTAGTTTCTTATTGTTTAGCAGCTGATTGGTAATGCCTATTGCATGACAGGCCCCCAGATCTCTAACAATGACCTGTCACACATCCCAGGATGAGCATCTGTCAGCTGGAAATGCGTTCACATTTCCTAAGGGCTCATGGAGTTCTGAGATGAACAACTTCCTGACTTAAATTCTATAAAGCAAATGTGTTTTGCATATAAACATAAACGTGACCACAGAGGCTATCCTTTTCTTCTTTCTCTGTGAGCATTATAGAGGAGGTATGTGTTCTTTAATGTGGCAGAAATAGAGGCTGAAGCTTGGGGAGCAAAGGAGAAAGCCCCGATGTTGTGCACAACCTGGGTGTGTTTGCTCAGTCCTTTCAGTCCTTCCTGCTCTTCCCATAAATTCTACTTCAATCTAGAACAGCTGAGATTTCATTGAGATTGTCTTGCACGTTAAGATGCAGGATTATCAGGGTGGATGTGACTTACAAGTGGTGGATGGCTGTGTTCTCAGACTTATTCATAGAACAAATAGCCATCAGAATTCCACTCTGAGGGGATCCAGCCCTACTGTGGCTTCTATTCCATTCTTGTTTCTCGTGTTCCCCTGCCCAGTATTATATCTACTCTCCCTTCAACCAACAGTCCAGAGAAGAGCTGCAAAATTTAGTCACAGATTGATTTGTAGAAACATGATGAGAAGCCACACACAGTATGGCAGGTGGTGGGAGTGTGATTTACCTTCCTTACATAACCCTCTGCAGCCCATTCATTGCATGTCACTTTTCCTCACGTCCACATATTACCTCACTCTAGCAGATGCAATAAGGTGGAAGTACAGAGTATTTGGGATGCAGTTTATTAAGACATGTTTTGGAGCTAGTTGGAGGGGCACTGGCTGGCAGTAACCCCCAGTGAGGCCACCTGCTTCCCATTGCCTCTGCCTTGGGGAATTGGAGTACAGCACCCACTGTTCTCATTCTAATTCAGGTGATGAAGATGGTGATGATGGTGATTGTTTCCCTTCTGGGATAGATATCAAACTATATCGCTTTATTTATTGGGAAAACAATAAAACAATATCAAGGGATCACAGCATCGTCACTGTGTTATATGTGGAGTGAAAAGAAAGGGATTCCTGGTGGGAGGGAAGGGGCAATTTTGAACCCCTGGGAGGTTTTCTGGGCTTAAAAGAAAATGAGAAGCCACAATGAAAAACAGCAATATTGCATCTATATCGCAGTGCTCTTTTCCAGGAGCTGGGAGAGGCATTTTACTCTTGGAGGAAAGAGCTCTATTCTCCCCCTCCCTTTTGATTTAGACTTCTGTGAGCCAAAGTGATCTGGTGTTTTAATGGTCTGTTTTAAAGATGGAAAGGGCCCTTATGTGTCAGAACAGAAGCCTGTCCCAGCAGCACGGGGCTTTGTTTGATTATGAAGCTTGTTTGGGATAGATGATATTTTTATAGCTTCTGCTTTGCTTCACCGACGGCCATATTGATGTAGCTCTCCAGGACGGGCCTAATAAATAGTTTATAAAACCGTAAGGCCATTCTCTTGGGCAATCTACCACTGTGCCTTCACAGACTGCAAAATTGCATATCTAGAGTGAGCTGGCTTCTCCTACACAGCTGGCACAGGCTGTAGGGTGGGAGAGGGGTGTGTGTGCACACATCTGTGTGTGTGTATGTGTGTGTTTTCACTTTCAATAGAACCACATGAACTTTCCTGTGAGTGTCTGAAAAGAGTAGCGGAGATGAAATGTTGACATGGAGTGTTGCACGAGTGTTGCTCAATTCAGCTCAGATGTTGTGTCCGCTGAGAGAACTGTGGAAAACCCTCCCGCTGTGGTCAGAGCCTCTGTAATGGACTCCCCATTTGCCAGGAAATCAGGAGGGAGCTAAGAGATTGTGGGGATGTAAGACTTGGACTTGCTGACAGTTCAGGGTGGAGTTGGCCAGAGGTGATGGGTAGCCTGGTTGCAGAGGAACCCACACTTCACGTGTCCTCTCAAGGATGATGGTGGATTAGCATCCCTTGGGAAGGGCAGGGACTGGGTCCACAAGGGACACTCTGCACCTGCAACTTAATAGCCCCGGTGGGGAATAAGTTCACTGGGCAATGGGTGTTCACATGCCAGGATGGGACACTCATTCTTCAGGAGCTGATGCAACATGGCTCCCCCTAGTCCTGGTGACCATCTGAGCTGGGACAGCAACTGTGCCAACAGCAATATGGTGCATTGTCTGTCTGACCCATGACCATACATCATCATGATTCTATCTGTGAGGCTGTAGTTTTAGCAAGGTTTACCTAACAAAACCACAAAGAATAGCAACAAAACCTGTCATCTCACTGTAATTCAGCTAATGCAAAGCCTGAACTGGAATCCAGCTCCTGTCTGACCACACACAAGTGAACCATAGGTGGCTCACGTGACTATGTGTTATGATATGCAAGCTAAGCTGATAGTCAGTGACTAGTTATTGGATGTGGTTTTAAAATCTTAGAGAAATCGTCCTGCCCAGAAATCCACACTCCTCCAAATATGTGAGCATTTCAAGCTGATGTCTGAAAACATAACTCTTGTTTGAAAACTAGAGACTTAATAAAATGCAAATACCCTTGGAAGAGATGAGACTTAAGTTCCTATTTGTTCTTCAGACTCCATTCCTCTGGCTTCACCAACACAGGGCATAAAGTAGTCTAAACCATAGTCCAAGCCAGTATTTCTCACAATCTCCATCTACTCAGTTGATTGGGTGTCCGTCCAGAGAATTCTGGGAAACCAAGACACATTGCATATGTATCCACAAAACAGACTTCTTGGCTTCTTGGGTTATCTGTTTTATTACTGCTCTATTCCTTCTATTTGTGACGCTTATATGTCCCAGCAACCCTTAAACCAATCAGTGAGCCTTGAACTCACTCCATCAGAAGTGTTTGTGCTCTGAGCATCCTCAGACTCCCAGAGGACCCAGTATGTGTTAGGTCTGTTGTGGGACAGTATTTTGTTGTGTGCTAAGTTCAAGACTTCCAAAACCTAGTCTGACCTTACCTTTTATTATCCCTCTCAAAATTCCCAAGAGAAATGGCCTAAGGAGCAAATTCAGGCAAATGTACATTCTTTATTGGGATGAGTTTTTGGTCTAGGCCTCAAAAGCTGTCAGTCTCCTGTGAGAAAAACTCACACCCAATCTTGCCCATTTATTTGATATTTAAAAACTCAACATTCTGAGAAAAGAAACCTGCCAGTGTCCAGAGATGTCCAGCTGTCCTGTCCATTATGTACTAGTGTTGAAATAAGGCTAGTATATATATTGAAATCAATGAATGAGCAAATTGAGTTAAATAAAATATGTTAAAATTATTTCACCACTTATCTCTTTTACCTTTCACAATAAGACTATTATATTATGAACTTAAAATCACATTTGTGGCAAAAAAAATATTTTTTTGTGGTTCATAGTATATTTCTGTGGAATAGTTCTGAAACAAAGGGTCAGATACTGCTCTTCATGTTGCTTCTGTTTATGTCTTATGTTCTCCTTTCATCCTCATCCCCCAACCTCCTTCTAGGTAGTGAGTTGTAGATAAAAAGATGAATAGGACATTGGTCTTTCTCTTTAGTTCTCATGGAGACAATTTTACTTTTTCCTTAAACTACCTCTGCATGGTATCCGTGATAGATACTCACCAAATACTGTTTAAGTTATTCACAGAATTATTATGTATCCAGGATTATCCAATATAGCTTTATATAGCTCTTTTAAAATTAAAATGATCCTTTTTTTATGGTGTTTAGAGTGCTTCAAATTCATTTCATTTATAAATGCTTATATCTCCTAGTGCCTTTGAGACTAGTGAAATGGTAGTCAGGTTCTAATTTTATTGATGAGCCAGTCAATCATACCCAGAATAAATTAACATCAAGGCCAGGACCCTCATATTTCTTCCTTCAGTTTGAGGATAAGTATCCAACATTCAAAAACTGGTCAGTGGAAAATCAATACACACTGAGGTTGTCTTGAATATGGTATCGGGTCCTAAGCCCTTTTGCATATGTTGTGCTTTTTGAAGTGTATTTAGGGAAATGGATTAGAAACCAGGTACCAAATGAGGATCGAGGAAAGGAATAAGAACAATATTAATAATAACAATAACAGCAATAAAGACACAGAAACCAAAAATGAGGAGTCAAGGACAGACT
>JAGFMF010011417.1:5175368-5201621 GCA_019455555.1 Galemys pyrenaicus
GGAGGGTTGAGGGAAGATGGGAGCACGAGGGACTGAGGTGATGGTGCACTGGTGAGATGGGGATGGGGAATACATGGGGATTACAATTGATGGCAAGTAGATGTAAATTTTAAAATATTTTAATAAAAAAATGAAAAAAAAAAAAAGAAACCAGGTACTGGGGTGTGCTGGGGTGTGCTGGGGTGTGGGAGTGGGGGTGGTAGTCAAGTGGCTGAATCCTTCTACATTCCTGCAGTGTCTCCCTCTGGGAGAAGCCTGGCCCCCTCAGCCCCTCCCAGGCCTGTCTCTGTCCTCAAGTCTAAGTTCTTCCAGAGCTCTGTAGCACATTGACTTGGAAAACATTTATTTTGTGTGTGGTTTATACTACAGTCAGCTCTCTTTGACCATGCGCGTGGTGTGTGTCTCCCCAGTAAGTCCTCATCTTTTGGGCAGGACTTGGTGCTATGCTGCACATTTCTCTGTTCAGTAGACTTACATGATGTATAGGACCTTAGAGAGAGAGCTTGAGGGGCCTCCCTGGTGGCGCAGCGGGTCGAGCACCCCTTTGTGAAGCATCTGCGGCACAGCAGCGCAAGTTCAATGCCCAGCCAGGGAGGGGACCCACATGGCACAGCAGACCTTTCCTGCCTCACCCGCTGCTCCCTTCAGCAGTGTATTTCAGTAGATCCACCTGTTCTGCCCCCGACTCTGTCTCTGGTGAATCCTCTCACCTCCCGTGACTCTGGTGTGTACCCCAGCTCTTGTATGCATAAATAAATAACTCTTAAAAAAAAAAAAAAAGGAAGAGCTTGACATGGTCATGTGCTTGAATTTAGTTAGGAGAGATTTTAGAAAAATGGAAAAAAATCTCATGCCTCTTTGTAAAGAGTTAAATCATCATCCAACTGTAGATAATTTTTTTTTTAAGTTTATAAGTCGTTTGAAAATAATTAGGCCAAATACAGCTATATTGATGATTTAGGTAGAATGGCTCTCTTCCCTCCAGCTGCTCCCATTAGTGGCTGATATCACCCTTTCCCCATTCTCAGTGTCATTGTCCTTTCTGAAATTCTGATACTCTTCCAAATGAGACATCATAAGTTATATCAACTAACATATCAATGTGACAAAGGTCCTGTGCATATGTACCTTCCAGGCTCTTCTACCACACAGGTCTCATTCAGATTTATCCAGCAAACTTACCAGAGTGATATCTCTAAAATCACTGAAAGGTTGAAATAACCACTAGCAGTTCCCAACACCCAGGTCAGGGAACACCCACATAACGGTCACCAGCAGGCCTAGCCCCTTATTGTCATGTCAAACATAAGCTTCCACTTCTGGAACTTTCCCTCTACTTCAGGTCCTTGAGAAGTCTCCCATTACTCTGGGGAGAATTCATTACCCATCCCTTGTTGTAATTCACTGGTTTCCATATTTACAAGCACATTGGATTCTAAATAGTTCTCCTACCCTCTGTATGGAGTCCAGGTTCTTCCACACCAGGAAACATGTCTGCCTTCTGTTTGCAGTGCTTGCTGTGTGGCAGGCATTTAACTCACAATATCTCAACTAAATCTTTTCTTATCTTAATCAATTTGTTAGTATTTTTAAAAAATTTATTAGATTTATTTAATTGTATTTAACATCATTTGTAGTCCCCAGGGGGTTCCCACCATTTCACCCATGCACCGTCACCTCAGTCCCTTGTGCTCTTTACGCCTCATCTCCGTCCTTGCCTTCCCCTCCCTCCGCCCACCCCCGTGATCCCTTGGGTTTATCTTTAATATCTCAACTAAATCTTTAGCCTGCTTTACTGGGTTGTACTATGATCCTTTTAGATATGCTGAAACTGAACTCATGACGTCAAAGTCATGACGAAACGGGTTTGTATACAGTTGTGTTCTGTTCTGCAGCCAATAGTCTTTCCCCAGCAATGTGTGAACTTTCCTAATTCAAACTTACACCTTCTTGGCTTCTCACAGCTCCTAGCCCTGAGCTGACGATAGATAAAATGGTAGCTGAATGAGGCTATGTACCGTGGTTTTGTGATCCTTGAGTGAAAGGAGGTCGAATTCTCTTCTTCCTTGTTTTAGTGCAGCTCTTTATTGCTCTTTCCCGCTCTTCACCTGTCTCCCTCTTGCTAATAACATTGACTATTTTTCTAGCTGGGTTGTGTTTTGTTTATGTTGTAAACAGCCCTCGGTGACATCTCCCAAACACCCTTTTGCTTTCTGACATTTTCAGTTTCTGTTGCCAGGACCCGCCATGATCCCTATGACACAGGGCTATGTGGGACCTCAGACATAGAAGGGCCTCTGACAAGACACGCGTCACGGAGCCTGTCAGGACGCAGGGGCAATAATGAGTTTGCCATTTGAAAGACCTGGATCACAGGTTTTGTTCCGGTTCCTCCTACTCTTCGCCCCCGCTCCCCCCACCCCCGCCTGCCATTTGATGTAGATTGGCACAGACCAGCTTTTGCTCAGTGTAAGAACATAAAGACATGAAATATTTTCAGACCAGCAAAAGGCCACACAGCTCAATATATTGACTTCTCCTGTTAATATTTCCAGTGATTCTGTTTTGGTAGAGAGCTTTGCCCATGGGCTGATGGCAGGAGATAAAGGAGGCAGCAGGCTCATTTGGGTGGACAATTGGCCCTGAGGGTAGAAAGAGTCAGATCCCACCCTTCATTGTGGAGATGACTGAAGGCAGCTCTGGGAAGCTGGCAAGTTTACTGAAGCATGCAAATACCCAGAGCTGAACTCAGATCAGAAAATGGACTTCCTCAAGCACAGGGCAGGGACCACAGTGCCATCTCAGACCGCTGACCCTAGCAAAGCAAACCTCATGTACCTTGAGGTCTGGGTCCAGCACTCCCTTTTTTTTTTTGAAATGTGAAAAGTTCTACCGTTTATTATTATATATTTTTAAATTTACATATATTTGACATCAGTTGTAATCCCCATGCATTCCCCATCACCGTAACACCAGTGCACCATCACCTCAGTCTCCCGTGCTCCCATCTGCCCTCAACCCTTCCCCTCTTCCCTCCCCACCAAGTGTCCCCAGTTTGTCTTTGTCTTTTCATTTTTGGTTTTTGTTTCTTTCTTGTTGTTATTATTATTATTATAGTTCTTATTCCTTTCCTTGATCTTTATTTGGTTCCCTTATATTCCTCCTAGGGGAGGAACCATCTGGTATTTTTCTTTTGCCTTCTGACTTACTTTGCTGAGCATAATCCCTTCCAGTTCCATCCACGTTCCTATGAATGTGTCTAGTTTTTCTTTTTTGATTGCTGAGTAGTATTCCATTGTGTATCTGTACCACAGCTTCCCGATCCACTCATCTGTTTTTGGGCATTTAGGTTGTTTCCAGGTCTTACCTGTTGTAAAGAGCAGCACTCCCTTTTGACCTATGCTTGAGGGTAGCGCACTGATCCCAGGAACAGTTGGTCTGTTAACTGTGAAGATCACAGGAGAGGCATGGCTTCGCTCCACACAGAGCTCCCCTGCTCCATGCTTTCTGCAAGGCGTCTCTAGAGCTAGAAGTGGCACCCGGTAAGAGACAAAGTCTGCAGGCTCAGTCAGCCTTCAGTGTCCATTTTCTTGTCCAGACAGTTGCTCTAGCCCCTCTTCAGACACCGGACTAAGATGATCTTCCCTAATGGGTCAGAGAATGCCCAAGATATTTAGGATAATGGGTGGAGTTTCTGGGATGACATCTGACCTCTGCTCCCCCTTGCTGTTGGTGAGAACTCTTGTTTTCACATCAGTTGCCATCATGAGGTCCAGTTGACGCCCAGACCAAAGTCCTTATTCTCTTGAAATTGTTATAAATACACTTCTGTGAAGGGGTGGAGACATTTTCCCTGCCCCCATTTGCATGCAATCCCTTGGATTACAAGTGCCAGACTTCCTGACTGGGTTTGGGGCCTGGGGGCTGAGTGTTGCTACTGGAAGCTAGGGGTGGAATTATCTGCCTGCTTGTTATATAAATGAACACATGCAGGCTTGAGGACTCTTGCTTCTCAGACTTTGTTTTACACTGAGGGAATGCGAGGACTTGAAAGATATGTGGAAGAGAGATATGTAGAGACACTTGAAAGAGACATGTGGGTGAGAAACACATGTCCTTGGCAGAGACAATGGCAGACGTTATCTTTATTGGAACTTTGATTTTATTTCTTTTGTCTCAGACCTGCTTACCCCTTACCCCTTTCTTGCTGTTGCCTGCCAAAAGGTGCCTCAGACTTGTAGGAGACTTTTGGGCCTCAGTGCCCTGCTTCAGGGCAGCCATTTTTTTTTTTTGCCCAAGGGGGATGGTCATTTTCAGAATTTTATTAGGAATATCTTTTTTTCTCTTAATATCCATTCTAGTTCTATTCAGTATCTTTCATGCTGAAAGTCTACTTTCTTTGCCTTTAGAGGATGCACTTCTTAGTAATTTGGGATTCCTGGGTAAACCTTAGTAACATGCTAACCAAATATTTACCACTCTCAGCACCACATCCTTGCAGATATAGTGGATCACTAAAGATCTGAAAGTCCACATGACTTTCATGTAAATAGGGTAACAACTGATGCCAACAAACTAATCTCCCATGTGTCTGTCAACTTGCCACATTGCTCTGTCCTTCCTTAAAACCTGTAGGGTCACCTACAAAGGGTGCAAACAGTGTAAATAGTTACTCAAACATGAAACATGGACCCCCAGGCAACTGTTAATCAACAGAACAACATTAAGTGTTATTCTCGAGATATGCATAAATATTTGAGGATCTAATTTTGTCTTGAATGGAGTGGGAGGGGTGCAGAGTATACTTCCCAATGAAGTGGTCCTCCAAAGCCATCTGGTAATTGATATTTCAGCTAAGGTGACAGAAACTCCCTCGGTTCATTCAGCCCACTTTCTCCCTTCCCGTCAATGAAGAGTATTCAGATCAGATGATGTTTATATTCTTAAATCACTGCCATGGATACTTCTAAGATCATGTAAAATTCTGTATATGTTCTTTAGAAGGAGGGACAAGGACAGGCTGATGAAAAAGATAGACTCTATTTGCAAGCCTTAAGTAAATGGAAAAAGAGTGAAACCTAGAAGTGGTTTCATATGCACATGTAAGAGGGTGTAACTCGCATTGATGAATATAAACTCTTGAGAATGGTGACCATATCTGTCTTTTCTTTGCACCGCCGATGCCTATATTCAATTCAGCTGTTAAAGTTCAATAGTTCTTTCTACCCTATCAGAACTTGCTTCTTATTCCAGTCTCTCCTTGTAAGCCGTGCTTTTTTATTTTGTCTTTTATTTATTATTGAGGAGTAGAGAGAGTGGCTAGAGGCAAGTGTTGCAGGTGAAGACAACAAAATTATTCCTCCAAAGTAGCAACTAACACCTTGTGTACCAGGATGTACAGGAATACCTTCAGCTTCCCTATTAAGTTTTATGAGAAAATTAAATTTAAAAATCTGGTTTTGTTTTTGTTTTTTTAATTCTTTAGTACAAGGGTTGGCTTTCGTTTCTTTGCTTAAGAAAGGGAAATAATTGAAATGAGAAAAAAATGTAATGTCTTTGCCTGTTGTGACAAGACATTTTTCAATAATGATTGTGATTCTTTGAAGTGGTGAATGACCAGACTGGCAAAGGCACCAGCAGGAAGAGGAAAACTAGAGCTGGGTGTGGGGTTGAAGCAGAGAGGAACTGCCGTTTGAAAAGAGCTCCAAGGTCACGGGCTGGACAGCTGCAGCTGGAGGGGGAACTCTGGCAGTGAGTTTTCTAGGGCCAGAGCCTGGCTCTCCTAAGGCTCCTTAGCCAGACAACTGCTTATCAGGAGTCCTCAGACTGGAAGACAGGAAATTAATGCTGGATGGTCGGCCATCTGAGCTAAGCTTCCATGGTTGCCTGGGAGAGTTGGTAGGCGCTGGGCCTGGCTCTACCTCCTCGCCTCTCACACAGTAGCCCCAGGCATTTGTAGCAGGAATTCAGACCAGAAAGTGGAATGACCTGTTCTGAATGGGTCAGAGCACTGGGGATTATTTAGCCTTAACATGATGCCCACTTTAGACATGGAGTCATTTCTGACATGTAAAGTTCTCTATGTGAATGGATTTCAAGAAAGAGACTGTGGTTCACTTATTTATCATCAAATGACTGGAGGCCCAGGTTTAGAATTGCTGCGCTTCTCGCTTCACTTCTTTCTATCAACACCGGGCAACCAGGGGCAACGTCTGGCAAACAGGACCCTGATTCTGTGAAATCACTCAGGTTTCAGTACCGACATTATTTTTTGGTGGGTGAGTGCACAGGCTTTGGTGTTGAACGGACTTGGGTTTTAATTCCGACCTGCTATTGACAAGGCAAGTGAAAGAAGGTCAGTTATTTCAAGACTGTAAGCTTCAGTTTTCTCATATATTAAATGAAGATAATATAAACATTAGGGAATTTACATGATTCTTGACTTTGGGAGATTATAGTTAATCATACCTCCCCACTAAATTTGGAATCAATAGAGTAGAGGGTATATGCATTTGTTAGAAATAGACAAGTGGTTAAGTTTATTGTGATTAATACTGAATTTTAGAACATAGTTTGGACTTACAGCCAGAAAGTGGGGTTCCTGTTGCCCTCTGAAGGAAACTCATGTTTAGAAACACAGCCTCCTGTTTCAGCCTCCCCTTATTTGTACACACACACATACATGCACACACATCATGAGTATGTCCCTTAGAAAGCATTTCTTCTTTGAATATTAACATAAGAACTTTTTGAGTCCAATTTGGCAATGAGATAAGTGAATCAAGTAGCTACTGACCCCCCATATTTATAGTTTGTTTTATTCATATTGGTTTTCATCCTCGTGTATCTCCAGAAGAATGAATGCAAAACACTTATTTTTTTCAAAGGGAAAGCAAAATAAATCAGTGACAGCAACATTGTATATTTCCTGATATTTTTGTGTTAATTTTCATAGGGACATGAAGGCAGAAATTGATGTCCATGGTTTCAATCTCTTTAGTCATGGCATGTGGGTACTTTCTATGCCAAGAGATCCAAGTCTGATATTCAAGCAGGCTTAAAAGAGCTAGTCTTTGGTGGAGCCTGAATATTCATCATCATGGGACAATGACTATGAAGACCAAGCTATTTTGGACTTACTCAGAGAGTTCTAGGGTCCCTGGAATCACATTTATGCCCCACAGAATTTTCAGTGGCTGTTGTGGCGTCCCAAAAATAGCGATAAATCTAGAATAAGGATTTGTGCTCAATCTTACCTCTGTCATCTCCTACAATTAATCAGTTATTTCATTTCTCTTAATCTTAATTTTCCCACTTATAAAATGGGGATAGTAATAACCATCTTATGGTGTTCTTCATAGGATCAAATAAAGTAATTATGTTGAAAATCTTGACAATAGTAGGTACTTAGAAGCACATATGTGGGAGCTGGAAGGAATATATACATTAAGGAATCACTTACTTTGCTCCCACCCCTCCCTGTACACATGCACACCTCACCCCACAGACACCATTTAGATAGATCTTGAAGGAGAAGGATCCCAGGGTGATTTAATCCAGGTAATTTTCCAAACACAAAGACTAAAAAGCAACATTTTATCCTGCAGTATCTTTACTGTGTGATAGTATAATTTCATCTAGAAGTGGTCCAAAACTCTCAATTAGTACAAAAAATGACTAAACAATTCATTATCTCTTTTATATCAGAAAAAAGTGATTTATGTTTTACTTGCTATAAAATATATTACTGTCAAATCCTCCTGTTGATCAATCAGCACATTTTATTTCTTCCAGGAAAATCAAACTATTAAGAAAACAAGGACTTTTGAGCAAATTAGTTTTTCATAGGAAGAAGGCAGAAATTGATATCCAGCAGAGAAATTGATTGTTCTGCCAAGGTCATGTTAGAGAGTTGGTAATGGGTTAAAAAGGAGATGACTGTACTTGACAAGTATTTGAAGGTGAGAAGTCAGTCAAAGATGAAGTGAGGATAAATACGTCTTAAGTATTTGAGTTTATGTGACTTGGCTTAGGAAGGGAGAGAAAGGGTTCCACAGTTTGTTACAATGAACACTATTAAGGATGTCAGGAAATAGAATTTATCTGTGATTAAATTAAAGGGATAGATGAATTTAAAATACCTGTAGAACATGATAGATAGCTGATAGATAATAAATATATAGATATAAGCAATTATAAGCACGTCTGCAACTTGAGAGAAATTTGGAAGTCTTCTGCACAATGAAGTATGGAGCATTAAAAAAGTTGAAACTATGCAAGATCTTGGGTGAAAAGTAAAGTTACTGGGGGACAGAGGAAGTAGATAAGCGAGAGATTTGTTAGAGAAGCTAACATAAATGAGTTTTTAAAGTAGGTGTTCTGATGGCCTGGGTATCCTGGGAGAAGAGCATTTTAAGAGGGTAATGATCAACATGGACACTGTTGAGTTCAAGAAAAATAGGGAATAAACAATTATCTCTGGTGTGATACTTAGGAGGGCATCATGGATTCAGAATACACCTACATGGCGGTGTGTAGGGAATGTAGTGGATGGGCATGGGATCGAGGCACTGATACTTTTTTCAGAAGACTGAGGTAAAAAAAAAATGAACAATAGAGGAGGTCTCTGCAGTTTTTTGTCTTTTCTTTGTAATAAAAAATTTAGACTCAGCATGCTTGTAGAAGGAAGGGAAAAAGAGTGCAGGAGACTGAAGACCCACAAATGGGAAAGCAAGAATCTGAAGGAGCTGGAAGGATGGGCAAAGAGCTGGAAGGATGGAGAAGGGGAAAATGAGGGAGGGTAGGAAAGAGCAAGGAGAGGGCACAGGGGAGGTTTGTACAGGGAGTGCAAGAGGAAGTGCCTGGGAACAGTAGAGGAAATGCCAGTAGTGCCAGTAGTGATGACTCCATGTTCAGCTCTCGTTTTAGTTCACTCTTCCTTCATTGATTTCATTTGAAGAGAAAATATACTGACCTTACACCTGCCAAGGTCAAACTTTTTTTTTTAATGTTGCAATTTTGGATGTGTTGGGAACTATGTATATTTTATTAATAAATATGCTCTTAATCACATTGTTTTTTTCTGTGTGAGTTTTCTAATATAGTAATCGTCACTCATAAAAATTGGCTATAACAGAGAAACTTACTTTTGATTCTCTTTGTACTTTTCATGAGTTGTATTTTTTCAGAAATGTTCTGATTGTCAGGGAAGTTTCCTTTATACTGAATCTTGGAATAATCTCATCACTGAGACTTTGATCGCTCTTCATTCTCAAACTCCCACCTCTTCCTTTTTGTTTTCTGTTTGGTCATCCTCTAGTGAAGAACCTAAACAGGAATGGAAGATATGCCTGGGGGATTAAAATGATAATAATTTGGATAGTTTAATGGCATGATGGTAGAAAATAACAGAATCAACAACAATTTACATGATTCCCTGCATCCTTTCATCAACAAATATTTATTAAACACCCATATGTGTTGGGCACTTTGCTTGGTGCCAGAAATACTTGGCAAATAAACAGATCTTCAGCTACCAACACTCTTACTGTCCAGCAGAGAGGGAATATTTCCAGCGTGGTAAATTAATCTAAAGTTGTCATTCTCCTGGCTGGGTTGGAGCTCATATCCAGGCTTGTGGAGGCAAAGCAAGATGGATTATGATAACATTCCCAAGGTCAGTGATTTCTAAATGCTGATCCATGAACTGATACTGGTCCATGAGGAAGCCCTGGGTCTGTGGAAAAATGAGAAAAATAAGGAGAACTAAGTCAAGGGAGGTTACCAGGCTCTCATCATCTCAACCACAGTCCTTCAAGCCAACGTGGGCTCCCACATGTTTGTGGAACAAAATGTCACCTTTATTTTTAAGAATTAATTATGAGGGAGGGTAGACATTTTACATGGTAAAACAAGGTTTGCCAGCTCAATTTCTGTCTTGTTTTCTTTTAAATTTTGTTGATCTATAAACCTCATAAATCTGAGAAATTATGTTTAGAAAACTGCCAGCTACAAAAGAAATATATATATATTTAGGGAAAAAGAAAAGGGCAAAATCCAAGCTGACTGTTGACAATTGAACCAGTTTACCTGGTGTTTATCCAGCCTCCCATTCCCTTGCCTGGAGAGGCTGTGGACCCTGCCTGGCAAATGCAATGTGAAGTTGAAGGGTATTTGATTCAATTTAATTGTTTTTTTAAAAGATTTATTTATTTATGCATACAAGAACTGGGGTACAGGCAAGAGGTATGGGGGTGAGAGGATTCACCAGAGACAGAGTAGAGAACAGAACAGGCAGACTGACTGAAATACACTGCTGAGGGGAGCAGCAGGCGAGGCAGGAGAGGTCTGCGATGCCATGTGGGTCTCCTCCCTGGCCAGGGATAGAACTTGTGCTGCAGTGGCTGTGAATGCTTCATAGTGCGTTGCTTAATTCTTGTGCCACCAGGGAGGCCCCTGATTCAATTTAATTGTTAACTGTGGCCTGGCCCAGAAATGTTCTGGAGGCTTCCAAAATCACTGCTGTCTCTCTGGCCCTGACCTGAGGAGACTTAACTTTGAAAGACAAAATTTAAGTTCATTGTACCAAGGCAAATTAATACAAATCACACCCTAATTCCTGAGAGAGAGAAGGGCTCCAGCTTTCTAACAGAACCAAGTTGTTGCTTTAGCTCTCTGACTGTAGTATCTGAAGTGAAATTCCAAAGAAAACTGAAAGTTGGGATTAAACCTGACTAATGACTTGTTTTTGAGAGCTTCTGACTCAGTGTGGAATGACAATGTGGGGAACACAGTGAGTGGGGCTGTAAGCTTCTAGAAACTGGGACTGATCATCATAATGACATTCCTTTCTGAAACCCAGCATTTCAGCCTGGATTTGTTCCAAAGCTGCCTCAACCAAGTGCCACCAATTGGGTAGTTTAAAACATTTATCTCCTTACAGTTCTGGAGACTAGAAGTCCAAGTCAAGGTATCTAGAGCCTTGATGCCTCAAACCTCTAGGGGAGTTTCTCTCCCAGCCTCTTCCTACCTTCTGGTGTTTTACCCAGAGTCCTGGTCTTTGTTAGCTTCAGGCGCCATGTCACCTGAATTTCTTACCTCATTCACCCTGTCCCTATGTCTCTTCTCCATTTCTTATAAGCATCCAGACTGGCCTCGTGGCTTAAGGACTCAGAATGACCTCATCTTAAGTGATTATAGCCGCTACAAACCAACAGCCAACTAAGGTCACATTCTGAGGTGTTGGGGGTTAAGACTTCAACATACCTTTTTAGGGAACACATTCAACCCATAAAAAGTTTTCAGTGACCATGTAAATACATGGTTTGGGGAACAACTACCAGCTAGCACTTAGACTGTGGGTGTGGTGGATAGTGAACTGAGAAATGTGTGCTTCCCCTAGCAGTGAATGCAGATATGCATGTTGCATATCATGTATGTACAATAGATAAAATTATATTTAGAATTTTGGAAGTCCTAACACAACGATTTCAAAGTAGTAATGACTGAGCTTGCACAGATTGCACTTATCCAGGGTTTTACAATTTGTCACACCCATGAGATTTCCCCTTATTGAAAGATTCCATTTATACTGAGGAAACCAGCTTGCCAAGGGACCATTTCCTCTTAAAACAATCAAGTATTCCTAAGGCTGAGAGGGCCTCAGATAGGTAAGTGGTTCTTTTTTAGGAAACAGGGCTCATTCTTCCTGCAGAAGGAAGAAGACATCTCTTTTAGGCTTCTGGCTTAGCAGCTCCCTTGAGGGGCTATTTAAAGCCCATGAAGAATTTTTACTGATTAATTAAAAAAAAGTTTCTGGAAAAAAAATCTTCTGTCTCCTAAACTCCGGTTCTGCAAGAGAAAGAAAGAACATAAGGTCCTCACATTATTACAATCTTGACCTTTTGTGGAGAAGCTTAATGAGACAGAGGGAGAATGCTGAGGGGTGTGTGTGGAGGGGGCAGTTCTCAGCATCTCAGAATGCTACAGGCCCGGAGAGTGGGGTTTGGTGCGTGTTTAGGGGAGGTGATTCTTGGCACCCCAGTCTCATGCACTTGCTGTTAAGTAAGCACATTTGCTCACATTGTCATTTTTTCATGTCCCTCCAGTACTTAGAAGCTTGAATTTAGGGCTCCGTCTTCCCTTCTAATTCCTCCCCGTTTTCTTATTTACTTATGTGCTTGAGAGCTGGTGCTGACTTGTGTCTCTGCTTTGACTTCAGCTAGACTAGAATAAATAGAATGTTCATGCATATCTACAAATTTTTAATTTCCTTGCAAGGCGACACCCATTTCCAGTGAGCTGATGCTATCTCTTGTTCTGCCTGGCTCTAGTGAAATCCTGGCAGTCTTCTGAGATTAAATGCAGAGCTCTTGAATAATCTAAACCCAGCAAGAAGTCACTATCTCAGCAGCAGGCAGAGTGTTCTAGACTGTCATCTTATTAAGAGAAAAGGGAAATTTGGTTTAAAAGAAGGCCCTTAATTTTTCAACAAGGAGTAGAAGCGGTAACATTTCTTCTGCCCCCCACTGACTCACCACTTTATAAAAACTTGGCTTCTCCACGTCCCGCTTATTCCTTTGTGCTTGGATTTTTGTCAAAGGCTTTCACAAAGAGATGTTTTTTAACAAGAAATACATCGAAGCTGTGGAAGGGAACAAACTGGTGCGTATTTGTGAGTTTGGTAAAATAAGAAAGATGTGTGCCCAGCATGTGATGGCATATGTTCAGACTAGCTCACCTGCCACCCTCCAAGTCCCTTACCCCACCTCCCTTTTTTCTCAACTCCCACTCTACACCAGAGCTCTGCCTGGCTGGACTCATGGGGAGTGGCCATGCCTTTCATGTGGCCACAGCTGGGGAGGCTGGTTCAGAAGCACAAGTATAATTCCATGACGAGGAATACTGTCGAAAGTAGAGCTTTAAAACAATAAAATAAGTAGTAACATAAATAATAGGGAAAATTGACATGCTAAAGTAGGTCCCTACATATAATGTTTTATGGCTCTGATTGCAACTTATTTTAGTTAGTTAATAATTTTATAAAACACTGTCTGATATCGGGCCCTCCCTGGTGGCGCAGTGGGTTAGGCAACGCACTATGAGGCAGGCCACAGCCACTGCAGCACGAGTTCGATCCCTGCTGCCGGCCAGGGAGGGGAACCACATGGTGCAGCAGACCTCTCCTGCTGTGCCCGCTGCTCCCCTCAGCAGTGTGCTTCGTTTGATCTGCCTGTTCTGCTCCCCGCTCTGTCTGTGGTGAATCCTCTCACCCCCCTCCCCCAACACACCTCTGGCCTGTACCCCAGTGCTTGTATGCATAAATAAATAAATCTTTAAAAAAAAAAAAAACACTGTCTGATATTAAATAGCTGCAATTTACATGATATTCTGAGCTGTTAGATTTTTTTCTTGTTGATCTACCAGCAAATTGCATTTATCTTTCACTCTTTTTTTTTTTCAATTCAAATATTCTGTGACTGTTCAAATATAGACCACTTTAACTTGCCATTTATCACTAATTCTAAATATCCCAACAAGCAGTTTATGAGTTAAGAAACAGGAGTTTCTAATCAGTGGAGAAACTATGGATTGGGTACCATTGTGAGGCAGGCAGGGACTAGATATAACGAAGCCCTCCTATCTTCCCAGAACTGGTGCCGGGGCTCAGAGAGATATACCTCAATGAACACCCACAGTGGAGAACACAGAGGGGACCTGGACTGGTGTCAACCCATGCCTATTGCATTATTTTACTTGCTTTACATGAGCAAGTTGGCCATGGCACTGTCTGTTGTCACCTTCATAACCTTGTACTTAGCATTCTGCCTGATGCAGAAAGAGTGCTCCCTAATTCTGTAGAATGAGTGGGTATATGAACAAACGAATGAGAAAGATGTTTTGGATTCAGTGCAATATATCTGTGCACCATTAACACCATTGTAAGATGAAAGTCTGGTGGCAATATTACAGTTGTACTAGCTTTTGGAGCATTGTCACGGAGTGTGATATTGTGTAGGGGTAAGAATGTCTGTTCTAGTAGTTACTTTTTCTAAATTTCAGTTTCCTCCTCTGTAAAATGGGAACAACTTGAGCTCTTTAACAGTGTTTTATGTGTTCAGTGAATTAATGCATGTAGTTAGCATAGCATCCTGCAGACTGTAAGCTCTACTCAAAAGGAAGCTACTTGATAGCATGATGATTATTGACAACATGATAATGTTCTCACTCCCTACTATTTAATTCTACTATAGCCTTTTACCTTAGCATGTCGTGAGTCTTTCTACCTTCATGTTTTTGGTTTAGATTACATGCAGGCAACATCACCAACATCAGACAAAGATCCACACTTTGAGAACTGAGGAGATTGGTGTTGGTGGGGTGACTGTATGTATGTCCCTAAAACTTTAAAAGTGACTAGAGAAAACTAGTATTTATTGGATGCTTACCCAATGTCAGGCTCTGGACATGAGATTACATGTTATCCTCATTTGAAACAGAACAAACCAGGGAGGGGAGGGGGTGACCCAATTGGTGGGGCCTCAATGCCTGCAGGACATGATTTAAAAACTGACACATGGGGAGAAACTGCAATAAAAGGGTTTCTTTACAGAGGATGTGAAAAGGGAGAGCTGAGAGAGATAGAATTTATGGGTCGGTCCATAGCTGCACACCGTCTGTCCTACCCCAGATAAGTCTGTGGTTCAGAGCCCACAGTCCAGGCAGAGGCCATCTGTGGAAAGGTGGTGGCTGGCCACTGAGGAGAGACTGGAACTGGGCACATGCATGGAGGAAGGGGCCTGTATGGGGATGAAGCTGCCCATATGGGGATGAGCCCAAGCCATCTTAACATCTTAGTTTAAGACTTTAAATTCACTTTAAAGTGAATTCAGACTTGATGATTGAGCTCTACTGTGTTAGGGCAAATGCCAAATTGGTATATTTACTTCGCCAGGCAGTTTAGAATCAAATACACAGATCTTACCTAGGGTACAGCAGATCTGATTCTCAGTCAACACTTACTCAGGTGAAAGCTTCTGGAAATCTCCTCTGGTTCCTCTGAAAGCTGATGGCACAATGGATATTGGTTGTGGACTCAGTTGTCCATTGTACTGCCTTGTACCTGCAACCCCAGACATAGAATAGTCATCCTTTAGCAAGGAGATAAAGCATTTAATCATAGGGAAATTTTCTTTTTCCTATTCTTGGTTATATGAGACTCTCTGAGCCCTTCCATTGTTTAAATATATACTGCTAAAATTAATTGCTTATAATGTATTTAACCTCTCAGCCAGTGAAACTCTATTCACGTGAATTAAACTAGAAATCACTACAGGAGTGTGCACACCTGAAGAAATAAGCAGATACCTGGATATCTGTTTTCAATAGAACCCAGAAATATTTTGTTGATACTTAATATTTCTCTCCTGCAATGCTTACTACAATGTCTCCAGGAATCAAAGTAATGTGGAATTTCATGCCTGGAGAAGTCCTAAGAGGTTATGCATTTAGTCCTCTAATTTTCCAGAAGAGCAAAGAGATTCTTTTCTTTTTCTTATCCTCAACTGTGTAATATTTTTCAGTTCCCCTCCTGGCATTATTCCCATCTGGCTGGTACTCATGGTATGAATCAGTCCATCCATCCATCCATCCATCCATCCATCCATCCATCCATCCATCCATCCATCCATCCAACAAAGTAAGACCAAAATAAAACCTGAAGTTAAACAAAAAAATTAACAGCGTAACAAATGACCTGTTCCTTATGTCTCTGCTATAATTCTTAACACTTCTACATTGAAAACACCAAGGACCGAGATATGAGAATTAAATTCAGATGTTGCATTCAGGAACTCCCCAGTTTCATCTTTTATTTAAACTTTCCTGTATTTTTAAGTTATACTTCATAGTTATCTAGCCACAAAAATAAAGTGTATAAAATCACACCCTTTTCAGGTATTTTCCTTTTATTTTCTCTTTTCATTATCATGAAGAAGGTTTCTGCAGGGGCGTCGAGATTTGCACAAATCCTTGTACAATGCTCTCTCTTTACTAAAGTGTGGGATGTTCTTGCGCTTACCAAAAGGTGATGTTATTAACAGGGCTTCCCTAGTTAGAGATGGTTTGCTACTCTCAGCGTGTATCAGTGATGTTGTCCGCTTCTGGCATGGATCTCAGCCCTTTTGTGAGCCTTTGCTTAGCCTGTTCGCCTCAGCTTTGCCACTACCTGAAATGGGTAACAGGTGGGTTTAAATGAAGTCTGTGTTAATATTATTTTTTCTTTTTGGTCTAGCCGTCATTAAAAAAATATTAATAGGAAACTAGTCCTTAGCAATGTGCACACCTAGGCTGGTTTTGGGGAAATGGAATATCAGCATACCAGTGAGCAAGAAGTCCATGGAGCCCCCAAACCAGCTCTTCTCTTTTCCTCTGGGAGGAAACCCCTTATTCTCTCAGGGTCTCTGGGGAGAGCCCTCCTCCCTGGTGAGAGTCACATACAACTACTCTCTGCAAAATGTGTGCTCTCCATGGTTCATCTTTCACTTCCCAGGGGATTTCCAGGTTGGGATTTGATTAATGCCCATGTTTGGTGGTATCACTTGAAATGCCATGTACATGGAGTGTTCATTGCTCAGAGATGTCTTTCCTCCCAGATAAGTGACCCATCACTCTTATACATAAAGAACATTCCCAAACTAAAAAGCAAAACAAAAGCCATGCATCTCTGTAGAGTCTTAGACTTGCATCTGAGCCTACAGTTCTTGCTGTCTCTAGAAGGTAGGGTGTGGTTGGCTCCCTAGTCACGGGCTGTCCTGAGATGTGCACAGAGGCACCATCTACATATACTACTGGATCACTAGGGCCTCTAGGTTGTACAGAAATGCAATTATCATTAGTTCTGCGTTTCCCATTGAATTGGGACAGACATGTTCTGCTCTTAAACCTAAACAGTGTGGTGGATAAAATCTGCTTTTAGAGAAATGCCTGCATTACTTTCATTTCATTCTGTGTTAAAGGAGTGATAATATACTCATATCTTATACAAAGCTCTTCTAGCCTATTCATGCTATTACTATATTTGAAATCTACAAATTGTCTTCTATAAAGATGGTGAATATATCCTGCTCAATACTAATCATAGTTTTGGAAACACGGTTTTTTATACATGCATTACCTAAAAATTGTTAATCTATGGTTTTGCACTTTTTCCTGTCAATCTATAATTAAATCATATGAAAACATACTGATTTTATATCATTATAATAAAGGTGTATTCTGATATCTCTGATGACTGTGGTTCGCTCACATTCATTATTTAATTGCCAGACATTTTACTTTCAGCTCATATGGTGTTATCTAAATTAATTGTGAACTTTAATATACTTGTATCTAAAAAGGAAATCAGCTGTCTCCTCCATAAAGAAGGCTCAGAAAGCCGAATAGACCAATTTTATGTTAACAACCCAATATCATCTCATAGTGAGGAGTAAAATCTGACTTTAGGGAATTTAGGGAAATGCCCCTTTCTGTTTAAAATAGCTATTCTATCAGTTGAGTGGGGAAAGTGCTTTAGTCAATGTTTTTGTGATTGTATTTCTAAATTAATTTCAAGACAGCAAAGTCAATGGGTTATAAGAAGTTCCTTTCAATATGTTCTGAATATCCAGGACTCTTTGCTCTGACTGAAGAGGATGCTGGAGACCCTTGCTTGGGCTTGGAAAGAAATAAGGGGACATAATCAAAAGAAATGCCAGACACAGCCATTACCATCAATTGGTAGAGAAACTATCAGTCTTACAAAAGGAAATCTATCAGTTGCATGGTCTAGAGGAGGTGAAAATGAAAAAGCAGAAAAAAGTCACTCTCTCACATGAATTAGGACAAAAAATGAGAATATCTCATTATAACCAATATATACCTAAATGATATTTATATGTGTTGAGTGTGGGTTATGATGCAGGTGTCAAATTTAGTTTATATACATCCATATTTAAATTTTGATGCCAGGAGAATTTGATTGTTTCCATTTCATAGATGAGAAAAATGAGGCTTTGAATGATTAAAAAACTTCGGCAGGACCACAGAGCCAGTAAGTGGTAGAGACGGAAGATACAATCTTTTTTTATACATCATTGATAACAATTATTGAGGCTCAAGCTGTAATATCATATTAATCTGTACAACTCTATAGCAATGCTAAGAGTAGGGCTCAGAGAGACTGTAACTCGGTCCAAATCACACTGCTAGTAAATTGCAGAGCTGGGATAGGAGCCAAGGTCATTTTAATTCCAAAACTTATGCTCTTTCCAGCACATCACATTCCACCGCCTACAAACTCCTTTCTGTTATACTAAACAGCATTTCTAGGGAAGCAAACAATTCTTCATCTGTCCAAGGTACAGAATCATAGTTCTTCCTTTAAGATAGATGACATAGTGAATATATCCTGAAGGTCTTTATCTGTCCAAAGATTGACAAGGAATTCTCTGAGATGGAACTGAAATGGGATCTCTCCATTTAGACATCTCGTCTGCCCTGAAATCTGGGGAAACTCTCCAAGATGAAAGAAGCCGTTGGAATGAGATTCTCATCTAAAGCAATAGTATATGGTGGCATGTTTTGTTTTAGAATATGATAGCTTACTAACACTGTTCCTACTTTACCCAGCACTTTTTCTGCCTATGGACTGTAAATGTGTCTGACCTACCCAATAGATTGAGAGGCTCTCTCAGGTAAGGATTGTTCTTCACAATTAGTTAGACATTCAGTACTTACTTATAGGGATCTTGACTCTTGAATGCATGTCAGGTGTTGTTCTAAGTCTTGAGGATAATCTATTGAATCAAACAGACCTGGTTTCCTTTTTGCCCATTTTAGTGAGAGATACCAACAGGCAATGACAATATGGACTGACGATGATTGGAATGGGAAAGAACAGTATATGGTGGGGGCACACAGAATCCAGATTCAGAGATTAGGGCGAGAGTCTTGAGGAACCACTAAAAGAAGACCAAAGGGATAGACTGAAGTTAGTTATAAAGTTGGGTGTCAAGGAAGTTGGTGAGGGCTCACAGCAGAAGGAATAGTATGTTTGAAGTGATGGAAATGAGCTAGACAGTGGAGTATTCAAAAAATGAAAGCTCAGTCCAGATGGATCCTAGAATACATGGCACTAGGGAGCAGTTGAAGGAGAGCACCCCAGACAGACTTGAAGTCCTTCCCACATCGTGTGGGACTGACGTAGAATAAAGATCATATTTGTTTGTATGTTGGTTTTGTTGGTTTGTTTGCTCATAAAGGCTTGGAATTAGATATTCCAACTTGAAATTTAATATCTACTTTCTTGCTTTTTTTTTTTTCTAGTGCTGCTATCTAATTGCTATTTTGCTCCTTGGCCAGGTTGCCTCATTCTGTTCCACTCCCTACCCGTTTTATAAATGGAGGTCTATTAATACTTTATTCACAGTGAAGTTGTTGAGACTAATTATCTGATGCCTGCAAAGCCATGTGAGATGATTGGCTGAGAGATGTGCCACCAAGTCTCACTGCTTCTCAAAAGCCCTGATTGCTTCCGGCACTTTCCCCCCTCTGCTTTTGTGGTACTGAGGCAGCAATTTATCCCAGTGCCTGCTTTCCCTGCATCTATTACTCACGCGTCATCTGACACCTGGGAAGATACTGGCAGCTTCTCTGGTGTTCAGCCCATTTCCTCAGACAGCTCTTTACCCACACACGGAGAAGAGAGACCTTGAGAAGAGAGACACGGAGAAGAGAATCCAGCCCCACTGTGAAGGATTGGATCCCCCCATATCCCACTGAATCAGCCCCACATTAAAATTCTTGTGGAAGAACAGATCGGCTTTCCTATTCCCCAACCTTGGCTTCCCTGTCTTATTTCAAAGTAATCAAATCCGGCTTTTTCTCATTCTCTGGGATATTACACCCTTCAATACTTGTCAGAAACAATTAATGGTGAGTTCTTTTCCCTACCTGTTTTCAGAAGAAAATTAACAGTAAATATGCAGAGCTTTCTCCTGATGTTGCACTTTCTAAGAGAAAGAAAACAGAAGGCAGCAGCAGCAGAGACAGCAAATGCCTTTCAAACTTTCAGGACACATTTCACTCAGAGATGAAGGATGGGACATGAGGGTGCAGATGGCAGAGATGGCTAGAGGAATCGGACTGAGAAAGGAGAAGTCTTCTTTCCTCCGCCTAAGGTCCCTCCCCTTCCTCTCCTCTCTGCCAGCTGGTCACAGAATTTCTCATCTCTTCCAGACAGTTCTCTCGATTCATGTCATTCAGCTGTCACTCTCCACTCCCACAGTGTGCTTTGTATGGATTCTCTTGCTGATTCTTAAAGAACAGACCTGGACTCAAACCTCAGGCCTCCTGCTGGCTCTATGGAGGCCAGGTGGTTTAGTATTTCTGAGCTTGTTTTCATTCTGTGTCAAATGAACATGAAAGCTAAACCTACTAAGGTGTTAGAAAGGATTCTAACCTGTATTCCACTTAAAGGATTTGTTACATGCAGCAAACAGAAGAACCATATTGTCTTAAGTACTTAGTTTACTGAATGTTTTATGCAGTTTATAATCGATTGTGACATATTGATGACAACTATGCGGCCAAGTTTATAGAGACCTTTCACAGGCATTTTTTTCTGTTAATGTGTAAAAATGAACTCATGCAAATTAGGTAACAAAGGTATTATCATGATTTTAAAGTTGAGGAATTGCGGGGCTTGCACTTTTCCCCTAAATGTTCTTAATTATTTACAAGTGTGCTTTAGTTTAGGGTGAATTAGCCTGTCCATTCACCTGTGGTACCCAGGAGGTTGGGTATGCAGTGACCACACGGGACTTTGTTGGTGAGATCAGACAAGGGCCAAGAGGAGGCCTTCCATTCTTGGAGCCTACATCTCCGTAACAGATGAATGATGATAGATGGACGGGCTCAGGTTAGCCTCCCTGTAAGGCAAAGCCAAGGCTTCTGCACACTTCTCTCTTGAGAATTCATTGAGGATGGCTTTGATTGCATTTGTCAGCTTCATCAAGTCCAGGAGATGAGAACATGTTTTTGTTCTTGAAATGATAGCATCCCATTCCACATGTAATAAGTTGCAATATGGTATTTCCGTCACTTGGACGGGGTCATTTTCTTTAGCACCAATACATACTTTGGGAATTCTTTTCCTTCAGCTATTAATTTGCCTTGGTGAATACTTTTCTTTTCATTCTTCTTTCTCTAACTTCCAGTTTTCCCTGCCTTCCATTCTCAACAACTCAAATGGTGGGTTTTTCTTTGTACTTGTCAGTATCAAAATATTAATTTTCAGTGTGATTTTTAAAAATGGTTGTTTGCCAGAGTCTAGGAAGGAAACAGGATAAAACACTGTTCTTCTCTATTTAGTTTTAAACATGGTATTGGAACAGCCTGTGTGATGGAATTGTTGCTGTGTCCTCCCGAGTGAATCATGTAGAGCTTTTACAAAATGACTCCAAATGCAACTTGGAAGGCACCAAATATGTCAGCTTTTTGGTGTCTGTGTGAGAAATAAAAGAAAATATGTGACTATGTAGTTCTGGCTTCTTTTCCTGGGTAGATCTTTCTCTTGCACCTCAGGAAGATCTCAAAGTCCCTATTCTGTCATTAGGCCATATCCTTGGCTAGTTGTCCATTAACAAATGGGACTCTCATAAGTGAATAAGTAGGACCTGCCCTGGCCCCTCAGAAAGAAGTTATGATCTAGAGCAGAGTTACAACTGGGATGTGAGTTGCTTTATATAAATTGTTTAGTCCTTGCAAAAAAGGATATCCAATAGATCATATTATCTCCCATTATCTACATTATTTTAAAAAGGAGAAAAATGAGGTTCAAAGAAATTAAGTGATTTGTACAGGTCACCTACGTGGGATATTTCTGATGTAAGATCCAACATTCCTTCCTTCATTTCAGGTTCCATGTGTTCCACTTCTCTAATTGGATAATTGGTTTGGGGGTGACTTTAAAACGGACATCCCCTCTTTTATTCCCATGTGTGTCAGTTTATCTTCCCCAGTTCTCTCGAGGCAGGTTTCCTAGACATCAGTGATCTGAAAATGCTCCATGCCCATAGGACATCTACAAGTCTGCTGCTGAAATCTTCGAGCATTCTCCTACAAGCCTGAGACCTTCTCAGGTGGCTTGTTTGAAGTACTTTGGCCCCGAGTGCAAGTTTGGTGGACCGAAAAAGTGGAGTGAATAGCCAGATTAGCTGTGGATGGATTTCAATTGTGTTAGAATAAGAAATTAGGATTGGGAGCAGATCCCTGGCCTTTGTTCTCCTCTCCTTTTTTGTTTCTCCTCTTTCCTTTATGTATCAAATGTGAGTCTTTATGTATCAAAGCTATGGAAAATGATGTAAATCTTTGTACTTATGTCAGGAGAACTCAGGGGAGAAAAGAATCACTAATTCAGGTGTGTTCATAGAAGCTGAAATCTGGGGGGAATCATTACTCAGGCCAAAATTTCAAACTCCCGACTCTTCACTAACTCTCTAAGAATACCCTAGGCCCTCGAATGCAACAGCAAATACAAGTGACTCTACCTTCTGAATCTTTCCAGAATATGGTCCTTTCTCATTGCCTCTATTCTTTCCACTCTGGTCCAAGCCCTCTGGGCCTGGATGACTGTGATCACCTGCCTGGTCTCCAGGCTTGACATGTCTTGCTCTGTTCTGGTCTCAGCACAGTGCCAGGGTCAGTTCTTCCCAGTGTGAACCAACCTATCTCATTCGTCCTCTCTCCCATGTTTCCCATCACATTCAGAGTCAAGACTAAAAGTCTTTATACCTGCTTTGGTCTATCTCCCTCCAAGCTCCCTAACCTGGCTTTGTACTTTTTGCACTTTCACTCAGGAGACATGGTTCTAGCCTCACTGCCTCTCTGTTTTCTTCGTGTTGTTTTATTTTTTCAATTGTTTACATGCCTGCATAAACTTTGGGTTACATTTTTACTCCATATATGCACATGTTTCCACAAGTTTTGTACCCCCTTCCTTTCCCTTTCTCTTCTTCCCTCCCCGCCTATCACCTGCATTGCTTCTGGTAACCAGTAAATTTTACACTGAGTCTAAGATTTGTTTTTGCTCTGTCTTGCCAGTATATGTTCTTTGTTCATTTATATTCCACAGATAAGCAAAGCCATCTGATATTTGGCTTTTACTTTGTGACTTATTTCACTTAGTATAATCACCTCAAGTTCATCCATTTTGACTTTTTAAATAGCTAAGTGGTATCCCATTATGTGATATATTCCACGATTTCGCTATCCAGTCATTTTTTGGTGACCACTTAGGTTGATTCCATGACTTGGCGATTGTGGACAGTGTATACAAGTCTTTTGTATTAGAATTTCCATATTTAGGTAAATAACTAGCAAGGTTACTGCAGGATCATGTGGGATTTCCATTTTTCTTTCTTTTTTTTTTTTTAAAGATTTATTTATTTATGCATACAAGCGCTGGGATACAGGCCAGAGGTGCAGGGGGTAAAAGAATCCACCTGACAGAGTGGAGAACAGCACAGGCAGATCGACAGAAATACACTGCTGAGCGGAACAGTGGGTGAGGCAGGAGAGGTCTGCTGCACCATGTGGGTCACCTCCCCAGCGAGGGGCAGGGATCACACTCATGCTGCAGTGGTTATGGTTTGCTTCATAGTGTGTTGCTTAACCTACTGCGCCACCAGGGAGGGCCTCCATTTTTATTTTCCTAAGGAATCTCCATATCATTTTCCATAGAGGTTGTGTTACAGGGCAACCCTAATATAAAATGGGTTTACCTGATTGGGTCCTCACCCACATGCTTGAAAGGCACTGATAATGCCCCAAATGCAGGCACACACACACAAGTTAATAAAGGGTTTTATTTACAAAGAAGGGGAAATAGTGTAGTGAATAACACAAGAAGAGAGGGATACAGATCCGTAAATGTCCTACCAGATCCTCGGAGGTAGAACCCATCGGCATGCTGAGAGCTGACTCCCAAGGAAAAAGGGGTCCCCCAGGCCCACATGTCTGCTTTTATACCCAGCCTGACTGCTTAACTCTACCCTCAGGTCCCAGTGATCCACTTTTCGCTAATGACCTTATGGGATTTGTAGTTCTTGGATATTGTAGGTCTGGAGTGGGGGTTGGGATCCATAACCTATTTGTGTAATCCATTCAGGAGGACCTTTCCCCCCTAACAGTTGCACTACCTGCCACTATACTTTTTTCTGCACACCCTCACCAGCATTTGTTGTTCTTTTTGGTATGGGTCATTCTCACAGGTGATAGCTCATTATGGTTTTCATTTGTATTCCCTTACAGTAAGTGATATCAAATAATATTTCTTATGCTTATAGGCCATCTGAATATTTTCTTTAGAAAAATATCTATTTAGGGCTTTTGCCTATTTTTGATTGGGTTGTCTATTTTTGTTGTTGTTGGATTTATAAGTACTTTGTGCATGTTGGAAATTAGTCCCTTGTCAGATGTATGATATATAAATACATTCTCACAGTCTGTAGGTTGCCTTTTTGTTTCAGTGATTGTTTCTTTTAAGCCACAAAAGTTCTTACTTTGATGTAGTCCCACTAGTTACATTTTTCCTTTTGTTTTCCTTGCACTGGAATGTCATTCCCAGATACATCTTTGCAATAGATGTCCTGTAGTATGTCCCTTATGTTTTTGTTTAAGTATTTTGTGGTTTCAGTTCTTATATCCAAAAATTTAATTCATTTTGAATAATTTTTTGTGTATAAAGTATGAATCTATGAGGATTATAAGTACGCATGAGCATGTTTTATGAAGGAGATAGAACAAACAATTATGAAATTTTTATGGGACAACCTACAAAAAGCCCAAAAATATATGAAGCAATTTTGAGAGGAAAAAAAAATGGATGTTTCATATTCCGCAATTTCAAAAACTATACTACACAGCAACCATAATCAAAACTGTATGATATTTGAACAGAAAAAGAAACACAGAACAATAAAATAGTATAGAAAGTCCATAAATAAATCCATACAAATGTGGGCAGTTAATCTTTGATAAAGAAGCTACCATACAGTGGAGAAAGGAAAATCTCTTTTATGAGTAATGTTGGGAAACCTGAGTACTCCCTCATTTCTTTGAAACTGCCAAATGTGCTTCCATTGCCAGAATTTGCAAATACCCTCTCTCTTCCTGGAACTCTGAAACCCTGGCTTACTCCCACCTTTTCTTGCAATCTTTGCTGATGCACCTAGGCCAGATTATATGATCTATGCCTTTATCCACTTTTTCCTGACTTTATTATTGTCTTTTATATTATATATTCTTCCTTCTTTATATTGCTTTTTGGTTGTCATCTTTTTCATTAAAATATAAGTTCCATGAAAGGTGGGGGCTTTGCTCTGTTTACAACTATACTTCCAGAACTGAGATGGTACATAATCGAGAATAGTAAATGACCAGTACCTGAAATAAATAATTTTAAATTAATACTAAGATTTAGTCAATATTCAGGCAGTGAATGAATTGGACATAAAGAGTTGTTTTGGCTTCTTCATCTCATGTTATCCCTAACAGCTTTTATATTTTGATTTTCTCTCAGACAAGAAAAATTTTAATAATATTCTTTTTAAAATATAATTTTCAGTTTTTAAACTATGGTTTCCTTTTCACTTTCCTCCTCTCATCCCTGCATCAAAGATTGAGGAGAATTAACTCATTCCCACAAATAGATTGAGACACTTACACTCAGAGAGAGAGACACATGGGGTTCTCAGTCCCATGGTATGTATTCCCACATCTCAGATTTCAAGAAGGAGCCTCATATTGCATGACAGACTACTAGAGGAGAAATATAGTGTTCAGGGTGGCAGCATTGGTGAAAAGTATTGACTTTATTTTTTTTTCCTTTCTTTATATATAGTTCTCACACAACTGTCATATACCATCAGTAAACCATGGAGTTACATATCATTCTCATAATTGATGAATCTGGATTTCAAACATTGGCTTCTGGGAAATGATGTGTATCATCCATTATACCTTACCAGAGTCAACCCCTGAATCCTGTCCACTGTAAATATAAATAAAAGTAATTGTGATTAGCAGCTTTGTACTATTCTTTCTAAAATTTTTAAAAAATTTACATATATTTGACATCAATTGTAATCCCCATGTATTCCCCATCACCGTAACACCAGTGCACCATCACCTCAGTCCCCCGTGTTCCCGTCTGCC
>JAGFMF010011417.1:5213855-5234877 GCA_019455555.1 Galemys pyrenaicus
TCCCTGGCTGGCAGCAGGGATCGAACTCGTGCTGCAGTGGCTGCGGTTTGCTTCATAGTGCGTTGCTTAACCCACTGCGCCACCAGGGAGGCCCACTAAGTGAGTTTTTATATGAAGTTACCCAATATGAAATATTTGGGCCATTTCCCCATAAAATTTCTCAATTTTGTTATAAACTGCTGTGGTTTGGATTAAAAGAATGAATGCATGTTCTGCCACTTCGGACTGGAAACCAAGCTCTGACAGACCTCTTGATGAATAAAAAGTCCACTTCTTGGTTGAAATAAAAATAAAAGAAAAGAAAAGAAAAGAATGAATGCATATTCTGCCACTTTGGGAGGATGTGCTGGAAATTCCAATGCTTAAGTCAGGCATCCCAGGACTTCTGTTTTCCTGGGACCTGCAAGCTGCCTTGCGGTTACATGAGGTGTTATTCTGCATTAGTGGTACAAGTTAAGGGTGTAGTGTAGCTCTCACAAGGCTTCCCTGACCACCCAGAGGCTTTGATCTGCCTTCTCCAACTGTCTGCAGCAATGTGCTTGGGAGCTAGATGTTCACATTGAGTTTAAGATGATGTTCACATTGAGTTTAAGATGATCCAATGAGCCTAAAATTACCCCAGACTAAGTGTAAAGAAATCCCAAATCTCCAATAGTTTGTGCACTCCATCTTTGATATTCCCCTGTCTGCAGACAGCTGGGAATTGGCTGCGGTCATAGTTTAACACATTGTGTGATAAAGCCACGTTCTCCAAAGAGCCAGTGGAAGGTATGTCCATAGGAGCTGACTATGACTGTTGAGTGGGTAACATTTTTCACAACGCTAGAATCTCTTTAGGATCAAACAAGAGAATTCATGAAGAAGGTGGGCACTGGGGGCATTCTCCACATCCTCATAAGTTACTGCCAGATACAGATTCCTGGGAGCCTGAAAGGCTGCCTGGCCTCACATCTCCTAGCCCTTCCCAGACAACATTCTCCCCAGAACTTAATCTATTCTGGGTCCTACAAATGCAGGAACTCTGTGACCTTATTCGTTTAACTCATTGTCTCGATAAATCCTAGTTGTAAACAACACTAATAACTAGCATCGACTGGGCACTTGGCAAATAATCAGACCACGGCATGAACTCTAGTCCCAGCCTCCCTCAGCCCGTGCATGCATTGCCATTTTCGTTTGTTTCTAATGAAGAAATTGAGATATAAAAGATGGAATGACTTGCTCAGCAGCAAAGCTGGAAGTCCACGCTTAGCCATCTGACTCCTCACCTTCCAGGGCAGCAATGGGCCTGCAGACACAGACACTGTGCTGGCCCACTCCTGTCCCCAGAACTCTGCCTGCCACCTGGAGAAGGGGGGGGTCTGCCTAAAGGTGGAGCCCTCCAGTCTTCTCTACAGAGGTCAGAGGGTCAGGAGCTGGTGCCCCTTCCAGCCCAAGAGTGTGTGATAGCAGCCCCCACCCATGACTGCAGGGTTGGTGTGTGCTCATCTCTGTGGTTTGTCCGGCTCCGTGGTACAACTGAGGCATAGGATTCACCCTGACCCCACCACTTCCTCTAGTGGGATTAAGCCAGGTGGGTGGAAGGGGGTGATTTTCCCAAACCTTGTCTCCAGAGCCCGCTATCATGTTTGTCTTTTCCTCCCCAATAAAGGACGTTTCCTTATACCGTCTCTGCATCTGCTCTTGGGAGAATATGACTGAAGGGACTGAACTACTGACTTGCTGAGTCACCCACTCCCAGCTCCCCCTACCCCTAGAGAATTTCAGTATCCTCAAGAAAACATATGAGCCTAGAGGGGGACTTTGAAGTCTCAGTGGGTGTGTCTGGTTGTGCTGTCTAGCTAGTGGCCTGCCTCTGCTCCCCTGCCTCTCTGCAGGAGCTGTTGTGCTCCCTTCTCAGAGCAGCTGTTGGGTCCCTCTGCGGGGCCTTCTCTCCTTGATGTGAACACATTTGCAATAAGCCACTGCACCTCGCTCCATTGCACCTGGAAGGATAAACGCTTCTCACCTCTTGTCCCCTGGATCAAGTTATTTGACAGCTGGTTATTGCAACAAAAATAAATGCAGGTGAAAGTGGCAAATCAACCCTGCTCTGCATGCTGCTGCCAGAGCCCAGGCCCAGCCTCTCAGGATAAACCTCTCCCTCCCCATAGCAGAAGCTCTGCTCAGCTTTGCCTATTTATTGCATTCCCCTCTGGGTTCTTGGTGCATATGGACACTCTCAGCCTGGTAACTAGTGCTAGAAAACAGTTAACGTCTTGAATATCTTGCTTGCCCTGAGCTCCGGAGAGGTCTGAGTTTTACAGGATTCTGGAGTCTCCCGAGAATCTCTGTGCTCCATAGATTACATGACACATCCCCACCCCCATAGCATGTCGCATCCAGGAAAAATGACCCCAAAGAAAATAAAGGCAACTGTGTGAAATTTGTTTTGATGGAACTGCTTGATTTGGTTTGACTTAAACTATATAAATACATTCTTTTGAGTGTAGAATTTGGGAAGAGTTCAAATGTTTGTTCTTCCTTTAAATTGGTTAAGAAAATAAAAACACCCCACAAATAGCCAGTAAAAAGAAAAACAATTGAGAAAACATGCATTACTCCCTTTCCAAACTAAACAGGCCAGTCTCTCACCTACACTCAGGGGGTTTTCACTGTATATGCAGAAGTTACCTTTAAGGTGCAGCAGCAACTTTGTTAAGTTGCTGAATTTTGTCCCCCATGACCCTCCTTCCCAAAAAACCTATATATTGAAGCCCTAAACCTGAGTGACTCAGAATATGCTGTCTTTGGGATAGGACCTTTGAAGGTAAATAGGTAAAATGAGGTTCCTAGGGAGGCCCTCAAACAATCTGAGTCCTTCTGAGATAAGAGGAAGGGTCATGTATGAAAGGTTTTGGCACATTGGATGGGAGAACAAGGGAGACAGAGAGATAGAGGGAGAGAGAAAGAGCCAGGCCATGTTTCTGACCAGTAGGAACTTTTATTGTGCTCCTGGGTGAGGTTCTTGATCCCCAGAGTGATGGTCAGGGAAGTCCACACAGGGGGTTTTTATAGGTGGGATATTTAGGAGTGGAAAATTTTGAAGTTCCTTTTGGTGGGAAGGTTGGGGTAGGAAGTAGTTGTCTGTTGGTGGTGATCCATATCGAAGCCCCTGGGTTGCGTTCAGCACCCGCCCTCCCCCTCCCTCCCTCCCCCTCCCCCCCCCCCAGCATTCCTGGGCCATATTCCACTATTCCACTGGGATTGAGCTCGTGAGTCACATGTCATCCTGTTCCACGTTGAGTGACTTGCTGTCCCCATCTTATCTTGGTTACTGCTGGCTTCTCAAAACTGCTGCCCTGGGGACCTGGGTGAAGGGCCTGGGTGAGGGGTCTGGGTGACCTTTCAATGTACAAACAAAGAGAGAGGCCCCAGGAGAAACCAAACCTGGTGATCCCTCTCTCTGGGATTTCTGGCGTCCAGACAGGTGAGGAGAGAAAGCTGTGTTGTTGAAGACACTCTGTCTGCAGTATTTTGTCATAGTAGGCCAAGAAACTGATATAAATACCCTAATGTGGATCACGGCACTTGAGTTAGGATCTCAGCTGTCATTTAATTCACCCTTTGATCTGCAGAAATTTCACTTTGTCTTGAATGGCTCGGTTTTCCTGGCTGGTAACATAATATCATTTTCTAAACCTTGGAAAATGACATATTTACAAAGTACAGGAAGGTACCCAACTGACGGGGTTTTCATATGCACAGTCAATAAATATTTGGCAGTTTGTTTGCTGCATGTAGGAGAAGACAGCATCCAATTGTTTTTAACAACTTAGCTGCCATGTAAGTCACAGATATTTACTAGGACTAAGTACAATGATATGACTCTTCAAGTAAAAGTGATAATAAGTAGATCTTAAAAATTTACAAGAAAGGTTGCTGATACATGATCTTCTCTGGGGTACCAGAGGCAGACCTTCTGAAGATGGTCCTTACGCTTGACCCTATAAGATAGGGAGGACTTAGAGAGAAGAAATAGGATCACATTGAGAAATGGTTGCATGGAAGTATGGAAGTTGGGGGTGGGCAGCAAGAAGCTTCAAGGTCGACAGTTGACCAGCATTGTGTCCCGCAGAAGGGGAAGATAGGCCCCTGAGGAGCTGGTCCACTTCCGTTTGGATTTTAGGAGAAGTTGCAGGAAAACTCATGACGCACTCTTACTTGAAAAACAGAAAAAATACATCATGACTTTTCCAACAACCCAAAACGTTATTGATGACTTCTTCCTACTCTTAAGAGTCTCTAATACAATTAAAAAGCCAGTGAAGGAGAGTTTGTGGACATAATTGTGTAAGTGGGAGCAAATAGGTTTTTTTTATTATGATATGATACATGATTATAAAATAAGCTCTAAAATAATCCATCAGACAGTATACTAGAAACATCTGTCAGGAAGACTAGTGGGGGACACAGGGGAAAGGAGAGTTGAGTCCTTGTCTCTGATTCTGCCATTTGCAAATTGTGTGAACTCCAGAATACAATTTCATTCATTTATGTTCATGCATGTATTCATTAGGGATAATCTAATGTATGCTTTCTATCTTCCAGGCACACTGTTGACAATGTGGAAGTGATAATAAATAGCTACTGATCTCATATATCTAACAGTCAACAGTGTTAATGACAGAGAAAGCATCAACTATTATAGGAATTAAAAGAGACACAAAAGCAGTCTTCAGAGTTCAGGAAGGCTTCCTTGTGGGAATGATATCAAGGCTTCCCAGAACAAATGATGTCAAATGTGCATCTAAATGTGCACCTCTATTTCCCCATTTAGTGGGGAAAAGGGGAGGGAGTGCATTTTACTTGCTTTTTCAAACAAATAAGAAAAATGGGAAGTTGTAAATGCTAAGTAAATAGAGGGTATTATGCTTTAATGAGAAGATTGACAGTATAGTGATTGAAAATGGAGGGATAGTAAATAAATAAGAGAAGCCTTTAGATATGAAGAGCCAGATGGAGAAATTACAATTTGGGATACTTTCAAAATTTTTAAGTTGGGCCTCATGGTGGTGCAAAGGATTGAGCGCCGCACTGTGGGGCTTCTGCAGCTACTGTGGTTTGATTGCCGGCCAGGGCAGGGAACCACATGGCACAGCAGACCTCTCTGGTCTTGCTTGCTACTCCCCTCAGCAGGTATCTCAGTAGATCTGCCTGTTCTGCTCCCCGCTGTGTCTCTGGTGAATCCTCTCACCACTCCTATATCTCTGGCCTATATCCCAGCTCTTGTATGCATAAATAAAATCTCTTTAAAAAAAATACAAAATTTAAAAAAAATTCAAGTTAAGCATAATAGTTTGGGAAGTAATGCTTGCTGGGTGAGTAAAGTTGATGTTAACTTCGGGGTGACCTATTGTTACAGGACAGTGAGAGGAGCACCCCAGAACCCCCAAACCTGCCTTTTTTGAATGAGTTTTGCCATCTGCCGCATTAAGATAAACATATAAAACCTTTAATGGAAAGGAACTTTAATACAATTAGGGTACTGTTACAGGGCAGGGAGAGGAGCACCCCAGAACCCCCAAACCTGCCCTCTCTGAATGGGTTCTGCCATCCGCCGCATTAAGACAAACATACAAAACTTTTAATGGAAAGGAACTTTAATACAACTAGGGTACAATACAGAAAGGACAAAGACCAAGTATCCAAAGTTACCCATCTCCTTGAGGGTAAAAGTCCAGCCAAAGAGGATTGGCCCAAAGCAAGGCCCAAAAGCCTGCCACACATCTAAAGGACCTTTCAGTAGAGACCCATAGAAAAGGGTCAGAAAGAGTCAGACAAATCTGGGAGGAAAAGAGCAAAAGCAAAATCAAGATGAAAGCTGCCATTGTTAAGCTCCCCACGGGTCTCTCACCCACATCTGTTCCAACCAGTCCAAGACCAAAAAGCAGGTGCAGTTTCTTCCCAAGTCCCTCTGCTCTATGTGCCTCCTCCAGGTCTCCTTGCTGCTCTCCATCCTGCTTCCTTCTTCCTCCCTTTTGTCTTTCTGCAGAATCTTCTTTCCCTGCTCAGCCCCACCCACTTAGGGTGGAACAGGGATTCTGGAACTTCCCCCTTTCCTGGGGACCACCCTGTTACACTATGAATATTAGATGGAGTCAGTTGAAACTATAGACCTGCAAGGTTGGGTTCAGCTAGAGAAGAGAAATTATCAATATAAAGGTGAAGTCTTGGAGCCAGATCAGCAGCACTTAAAGAAATGCAAATGAGCTTTGCTTCTCTCACTTTCAAAAGGAAGGTTGGAGGCCAAAGTTTTCCATTTCTAATCCTCGGCCTGGTGGCCTGCCTGGTGGCTGTCTTGGACTAAGATGGGGTTGCTTGGAGTTTCATAATTAGGACTAGTTGGGGACTTGAGCACCCCTAACACCGGTTCCTTGATCAATGTACTGGCAGATAAGGATTTTTGTTCTACTCGCTGAAGGATTGTGGGTGAGAAGAAAACAATTGACTGAGCTTTGGGAAAAGCCCCTAAGTGCTGGTCAGGAATTAAAAGTAGTTGAGGAATGATATGCTTAGCATGAGAGAGAGGTGAGTGCAAGTTGGTCTGGGTTTTGCCACTCTAGGTCCAAGAGCAAGGACATCCAGTTCGTTCTGGATGGGACTCACTTGCAGGAAGGAAGCACCTAAGCCAGAGGCTTTGGAGGAGGAGAAGACCGAGCTCCTTGGGGGGGCTGTGCTGTGTGCTCATTCGGTGCTTTTGTTGCAGCCATTTCCAATTATTTAATGTTTGAATCTAATCATTTCCTTGATTTAGCAAATCAAAGATTTTTTTCCCTCAAGGGCAAAATACCTTCATTTTATTTTCTTCTCCATAATTAAGTAATTTCTTAATTAGTAATGTTCAACTTATCCAATCTGAAATGACACATTTTATTCCTTTTTATAAAAGCTGGTGTACACACACCCAACCCCCGCCTGGCGGTGGAGTACTTGTCATTCCAGTGCTCCTTTGTGCTGGGAGAGAGCTCTCTTCTCCCCCCTTCTCTCTCTTTCTTACCCTGTGAGAGAGATTAAGCCTCTCCAGCAGCTCTTCCTGAGCAGTGGGGAACCCAGCTGTGTCCTCTCACACTGTCTGACTTCCTGGTGGCTTTAATTAGCATAAAGGAATTTCTCCTCAGAGGGGATATCACACTGTGGCTTTGCGCCTGGTGGGCAACCCTACTTTTGGTCTTTCACACTTGGCAGGCAGGGGGTGGGCGGCTGCTGGCAAGGAGGCCCTGGGTAGACCAGGTTGTGACATTCCTCATGACCCTAGCGCTTTGCACCTGAAGCTGGGCTGAGCCGGGGCTGCAGGAGCCCAGAGCCTAGGGTGTCCCCTTCTATTTTTGCAGGCTTCTTCCTCTGCTTGATTAAGCACCGCGTCAGGTGTCACTTCCCTCATGTCAACCTGCTGTAGACTGCAGAAAATAGTAGAGGCCAAGCGAGGGTTGGTCTGGATTAGACTGAACAGACTTTAAGCACCACGGCGGTCCCTCTTCAATTGACACCAAGGCTGGTGTTGTCACAGGCACCTTCTGCACCCAACAGCTCGGTCCTCAGTGACCACTGAGTGTTGGGCATGTGCTCAGCTCCAGAGGGACAGCAGAGTAATGGCCGAGGAAGGTGTTGTGTCCTGTGAGTTTTCAGGTCTCTGACAGGACGTGTTTGGAGAGTGGGGTCTTCCCTTTCACCGGCACTGGTGAGTTCCCAGGCGAGTTTCTCCACGACATAGAGACGTGCAGGTTCATTATAGAAGGGAGAGAATAAAGGACGTTTGCAACAGGCAGAAAGGGCTGCCTTGAACGGGCAGGTCTGCTAAATTAGGCCGCATGGTCACAGGCCGGCAGCCCTGACACCCTCGGCTGCCTCTGCTGAGGGAGGCCAGTGCAGAGAGGTCCCTGCAGGGCACAGGTCATGGGCAGGTAGGAGGCTGCTGCGCTGCAGAGAGAGTTGACAAAAAGGAGCACCTGCCTCGCACAGGTGGGCAGAAGGACGCCTGCTCCAGCCAGCACAGAGACAGCACTGACTCCGTCTTCTCTTCTGGAGGGGCTCACTCCTTCTTGGAGTGGCTTGATTGTTGTTGACTTTGAATAAACGGTAGAATTTGAAAGGGGACAGAGTTCTACAACGGCCCTCAATCTCCATATCTTCACCTTCCCTACAGCAGTCAGATACCTGCTTGCTTCTTGTGTTTTGGGATCTAAGGATCTTAGTTCCTATAGCTGGGCTAATGGGTATGTTAATCCCTTCTACCCCCACCTCCAGCTCTCGGCCTTGTGAATCAGGTTTCTGATCTTGTGGTGCCTCCTCTCCAGTTTCTTCTGTCCTTATCCTCTATCAGCTTCTCCTGAGTCCTCAGCTTGGTGCCTGGAGGGGAGCTGTTCCTGCCCTGTGGCTGCCAAGGCCACTCTCACCAGAGACCACTAGCTGCTCTCTCCCTGTCCGGCTTCTTAAACCTGGTAGCCAGAAAATAATGGGCCAGCCTCCCAATGAGGCACAATTAATGTTAAAGTAATAGAACAATAATGTCTGCCTGTGATGAGAACTTTGAAATCTCCAGATGAAAGATCCACAGAAGTACAGTGGACTGTTATTAGCGTTTATGTAGCACATTTCATCTTCAAAGCACTTTGCAAATATTAACTAATGAATACAGAATACTGTCTTTTTTCCCCCATCCAGGGCTGTGAGGGTAACCTCTGCTGCGAGTTTCCAAGTAAATGGAAACATTCCTCCCTGGCTTGGAGGCAGATGAAACTCCTTTCAGAAGCTGGCTTCGGTCTCTTTAGCCAGTGACCTCACAAGGGAACCACAAGCCTGTACTTTCCCAGGGGTCGGCTGGGGACCCCAGCCCCAGCTTGACCAGTGCCGTCCACTGTGTGAGCACGTACGCGACTCACGTTTTAAGAATTGACGCCAGTGAGCGAGGTTACGCTGCCGCCGCCTCTCACCCTGGTAGTCATCACGGGTTCTTGTCTCCTGAAGCCGTAGAAAGGAATCCACAGACTTTAGATAAGTAAGCAAAGAGAAGCAAACTTTGTCCTGGAAATTAAAGAAAAGTTTATTTAGGAAAAAAGGGTAAAGAATAAAGACTTCCAGGTAGATTGTACCTGGGAGGGGCAAGGAGAGCAGAGGTGGACTCGGGAATATATGCCTTAGGGAATATATGCCTTTTTTCCCCCTAATTATTTGAAAGTGTCACTAGTCTTCTTGTGATTGGTTATTTTTTGATGGCCCTACTTAACTTACTATTGTGCCTAGAAACTACTATACCTGGAGTTTTCCATCTGGAATTTTGGCTGCCTGGAATCTCCTTAGTTTACATCCATTATTTCTTCTTTGCTTATGAGTGCCCTAGGCCCTCTCTTTAGAAGTTTGCATTTCCCTATCTCCTGGCATCTTCCTTTCCTTTGTTCCAACACTTAACTATTTGGGGAAGGGGATCTGGCCTACCTATTTCTATCCCCCTAAAACTGCCTAATTATTTCTAACTTGCCCTAGGCCTCAGAATGAATAGGTGATTATTAGTTCCAATAATTTACTTAATCCACTCTATCTGAAATAGTATTGTTACAGGGCAGGGAGAGGGTCACTTTAGAATTTTTAAACCTGCTTTTTTAAATGGGTTTTGTTATTCGCTGCATTAAGATAAATATATAATTTTTTTAATGGAAAGGAACTTTAATATAATTAGGTAATAGTATAGAAAGGACAAAGAATACAGTTATTAAGTATTTAAAGTTACTTATTTTTTTGAGGGTAAAAGTGTAGCTAAATAAGATTGGTTTAAAGTAAGGTTTAAAAGCTTGCCACAAGTTTAAAGGACTTTACAGTGGAGACTTATAGAAGAGGGTTAGAAAGAATTAGACAAATTTGGGAGGAAAAGAGCAAAATTGAAATTAAGATGAAAATTAAAATTAAGATTAAGCTCTTTATGGGTCTCTCACCCACATCTGTTTTAACTAGTTTAAGACCAAGAAGCAAATGCAGTTTCTTTACATGTCCCTCTGCTCCACGTGCCTCCTCCACGTCTCCTTGCTACTCTCCACCCTGCTTTCTTCTTCCTTCCTTCCTTCTGGCTTCTTTAATTTCCCCTCTCCAGCATCATCTTATTCTTGCTCAGCTTTACCTTACTTAGGATAGGACCAGCATCCTGGAACTTCCCCTTTTCCTGGGGACCACCCTGTTACAGTATCATTTAACAAATTACAAAAATTTACTAATGAGGTTTTTTGTTGTTGTTGTTCAGATTCCTTGCAATCAACCTAGATTTTACACTAAGAGCAAATGTCAATATGGATTAGTCACCAGACATCACCTGGAAGTAGGGGCTACTGCTGAGAACAGCACAGATCTAGAATACCTGTGGGATTATCAGTATTGCTCACACCAAAGAGTGGGACAGAGGACAAATATGGTGCATAATCCAATAGACCTAAAATCGAGACCCGACTCAGAAATTTACTAGCTGTGTGACACTGGACTTTTTACTTAATCCATTTGAACTTTAATTTCCTCACCAGTAGCATAGGAGAGCTGTTAGGTCCAATGCTAGACCTTTTTATGAAGCATTAATGAGATTATTTTCGTAAAACACTTGGTACAGAATCTAGCATGTGATGATAATGCAATAAAGAGTAGCTATTATCACATGAATAGGATGAGCTCCTATTTCAGGACCCTGGCTCTGTCCCACAGACATTAGACATGTCCTCTTGATTGCAACTGGTTGGGTTTGGCAATAGGGTAGATAGATGTAGTCCCTTGGCCTCAACCCCTGTGTGATCTGTGTTCACTAAGTAGACATAAATTCATGGTTCTGTATGGCAGGGCACAGGGTCTTTGTAGGGTCACATGAAAAGTGAAGGGACTCTGATATCTGAAGATGTTAGCGTGTGATTGAGGGGTACCGCAATACCCAAGACTAGCATACTCAAAAAGTCTGTTCATCAGTGTGCACAAAAACAAAACCTACTCTTAGAGTGAAAGAATTTTAGTAGGATTTGTGTGCACAGTGAAAGGGTTCTGCGCAGTTCTGACAAGCAGGAACTTTATTTCGCCCCTGAGCGAGGTTCACTGACCACGCAGAGTGGAGGTCAGAGAAGTCGTGCCCTGGTTGAGCTGGGAGGGAGTTTCATAGGTCTTGGGGAGAGGGGTAGGGAACCGAGGTCTACAAGGGTATGCAGAACAGTTGTTTTTCTGTAATGGTGTCAGTTGTTAATTTCGGCTTGATGGTATCAGCGTCAGGGCCATCCAGCTTTGTTAGGGTTTTTTTCTCTTCCTTATTGGTTTATTCTTTATCAGGATGGCATTGTTACAAGGCAGGGAGAGGAGCACCCAGAACCCCCAAACCTGCCCTCTCTGAATGGGTTAAACCTGCCCTCTCTGAATGGGTTTTGCCATCCGCTGCATTAAGGCAAACATACAAAACTTTTAATGGAAAGGAACTTTAATACAATTAGGGTACAATAAAGAAAGAACAAAGAATATAGTTATTAAGTTAAGCATCCAAAGTTACCCATTTCCTTGAGGGTAAAAGTCCAGCCAAAGAGGATTGGCCCAAAGCAAGGCCCAAAAACTTGGCACACATTTAAAGGACCTTTTAGTAGAGACCCATAGAAAAGGGTCAGAAAGAGTCAGACAAATCTGGGAGGAAAAGCGCAAAATCAAAATTAAGATGAAAGCTGTTATTGCTAACCTCCCCACGGGTTTTTCACCCACATTTGTTTTAACTAGTTTAAGACCAAAAAGTAAGCACAGTTTTTTCACATGTCCCTCTGCTCCACGTGCCTCCTCTAGGTTTCCTTGCTGTTCTTCATCTTCCTTTCTTCTCTCTTCTCTTCTCTGCAGATTTTTTTTTTTTTTCTTAGCTTCACTCACTTAGGGCAGAACCAGGATTTTTGGAACTTCCCCTTTTCCTGGGACCACCCTGTTACAGTATATCTGGTCTCCCGCAGGAGGTTAGGCAGGGAAGGCTGTTTTTCAACCCCTGCTCAGGCCACTGTCTATTCCTAACCAGAAATGCTAGCCAATCCATAACCCTTACCCACCTCCTAACTAACCTTCCCCCTCTGATAAATCCTCTAAACATGCAGAATTTCTTCCATCTCCATGGCTTTGTCCCTCTTTCTAGAATACTGTTCTGCCACCTCAACTAACAGACCCTGTATGAACTTTAATCCTGACACTCATAACATCTCATTGCTCATAAATAATCATAGCAGCAGTTGGAGTAAAGTAGCTTCCTGTAAATATTTACCGAGTGAGATGTTTGCTAAGTCACAGAGGAGGGAACCAGTGATACAGGTTCATGGCCAGGAACACTGGAATTGCCTGCCCCAGGGTGTGGCTTAACATTCTTAAACATTATTTATACCAACAATTCCCACTTTAAATCATTTAAAAATAAGAGGCAACAATGGAAATATAAACTATCCAATTTTTAAATATCTCACTTCTGGACACAATCTTTTTAGTAAGAAACTTTCCTCTAGACATACTGTATAGAATAGCTTATAGCTTCTCAGTTCACGAAGTGGGACTTGTACTTGTAATCCAAGATGTCCTAATGTAGACACTTTGTCCAGCCCTCCCATTTCACAAATGAGGAGAGCAGCCACCACCTGTAACAGCATGGTCCCCAGGAAAAGGGGAGGTGCCAGGTTTTCTGCTCCACCCAAAGAAGGGTGGAGCTGAACAGGGAAGAGGATAAGCTGGAAAGGAGACTAAAAAGACTACCTCCAGTCTCAGCTTACACCTGACTCTTGACTTAACCACCCACTTGGCTTAGCTCCCTGGACGGGTACCCCAAAATTGACCTTGGACACAAATCCAGTCATCAGCGAAGGAGTAAAGTCTGTCTTGGGTCTTCACGGGTGTCTTTATTTATGACCCCAAGGAACAATATTGGGGCAGGGGCTGTTAGACTGGGTTCAGTTTCACATTATCTCCGGCACGCGTGAGCAGCTGTGCACCATGTGGCTGCTGTTTGACACGTCTGTGAAGCAGCTTGGGCGTGATGCTGACATGGCATTCCTTGCTCTGCCATCATGTTTGAGTTGAACACGTTTGATTTCTTCCTAGTGGCTTTTTTTCCCCCCTCCTTTTCTGTTCTTTTTCTTTCCTTGCATTTTATTTCCCTGCCTTTGTTCTCATTCTCCTGCCCTCCTCCCCCCTAAAACTATCTGGTGCTAGGGTTACATAAATAATCACACTGCTCTATGCAAGGGGGGGGATGGAAAATATGAAATTATTTTGTGTGAGACAACTGGCCCATGTTGGTCTCTTACTCAGGCTTCTTTGCCTCCAGGAATTTCCTTTGGGGGCGCTTCAGAGGAAAACACAAAAGCAGAAAATGCAACTGACCAATTGTGCAGAACTATTTGTAGGGAAAGATAGTGTGGTTGGGTGGGGAAAGGAATTCTTTGTGACCCCTGAGGTGGCCAGCTAAAGCTGCGGAATCCCTGAAGCATGAAATTTGATTACCCTTATCTTGGTGCACAGCTCCTGATAACTGCTTTCGGTCATTCAATTACCCAGCAACCTCTACAAATGTCTGCAGCAGCAGCTAATGCGGCATAGGGGTGGAACCCCAACCCTCCTGGCATGGTACCTCTGAAATGGCAACAGACCACCCCACTGTGGCCATGGGCTCAGCCAGTGATGCCTGGGTATTTTGATCTCCACCCTACAAGTTTTCATAAATGACTGAGGGCTTCCTTCTACTTTTAGGATTTTGTTGACTTCCCTCCTCTGATCAGAGTTGTAAGAATGACTTGGAGAGATGCCAAGGTGCTTAAGGAGTTTGGAGAATAAAACCTCCAAAGAAAGGCTAATGAACTAGCTGGCTTTATTTAACTTGGAGGAGAGACTGAGGATGATTAAGTAACTATCTTCAAATGTGCAGAAGGACTTAGAGGTGGGAGATGATCAGCTGCTGTAACTGTACCCCGGAGTCAAAATCAGAGGAGCTGTTTAACCCTCAGTGCATCAGACAAGTGCTGGACTGGGTAACCTGGACAACTCTCAACCTGTGCGCCCGTCAACATCTGAATGACCCTGGATCTGTCCCTTGGCTTTCTGGGCTGCACACTAGCTGGCCCTCTTACTTCCTGCATTTTTTATGAGTCTGAGAGTCATTAGTTAAAATGGTGGGTATACTGAAAAAGAACAAGTTCTCACAGACTGGTGTGGTTATGCCCGGAAACAGAGAATCTGCAGTTTTCCTCCAGAGGGTTTCAGGAAATTTCCAGTGATTTTTGTTAATGTAGGGTAAGTGATGGTCAGGCTTTTGCACTGTTGGCCTCTGTGGCTGTCTCCTGCAGCCATTAAGGCAGGAGGCACTTGGGAGTGAGGGTACACAAGCCTGATGGTGGACACCTGGAGTATGGTGTGGGCATGTGTATGTGCGCACACCTGAGGCTAAGGGTCTAAGGGCCGCATCACACAGAGGATGGCTACGATGACAAGACGCAGCAGAGAATGGGCAAGTAATGGCATGAGAGAACGCCAGAGAAAGCCCAAAGCTTACAGAGTCACCAGGGGCTAGGAGGTTTGCCAGCCCTCCAGTCCCCCACCCTCCCCAGCTTCCCTGCCTGCCCTGCTGCCTGCCTGAACTATAGTTAATCATAAGTAGAAATTGGGATATTTTTGAGGAAACTGAGGAACTGGGCACTTTCAAAGAAAGACTGGATCTGAGGAATCATATCAACTTCTATTAAGATGACTCCATGGCTTCTGGTGTCTTCCCTTTTAATAATTTTCTCATCGTCTTCTCATAGCTAGTGTTAAATAACAAAAAAACCTATGCAGTTAATTTCAAAGGTCTAATTGGTTTTATTAAATGATTCATGAATTGGGCAGTATCCTATCTTGCAAGTAGAAAGGTTTTCTGAAAAGCTGCAAAATGAAAGATTTTTATAAAAGGTAGAAAGAGGGTAAAATAGCGGAAGAGGGAATTATTTCATGCTAAGCTAAGCCACCAATGATGAATGAAAAAAGGTCTTGTGACCAATTATCTCATTTCCTTTTGGGTAGTGAAAAAGACTACCTCACTGATGCCAACGAGAAAATTTCACACTGACCAGTTAAGACTATGTTCCCGAGAGAAGCTGAAACTGCAGTTAGATCTGGTTAGATACAAGTCTTGGTGGTATTAGCAGAAGTGTCAACACAAATTTTGGACCTACAGTTTGTTCATCCCCTCTTCAGGTTAATGTTGGTGGCATTATACTCTGCAACCATTTAAATTATCTAATGAATAGGAATGACCAGCTTCCCTGAGTTGCAACAAGACTTGTCAGAAGTCTGATGTCTGTCCTGGTCTTCCAGTTCTTATCTGCAGCCCTATGAAATTAGTGGACAAGAGACAGTAGGAGGAAAGCATGCACATTTCACTTATGTTAAATATTTTTAGGTAACTCCTGGGGCCTCATAGAAAGAAGTGAAAACCACAAAGTACTATTTAGATCCAGGGTCTTGTACACCATTGGAACAAAGAGCAATAAATTGTGGAGCCATGCCAAGACAGAGTACAAAGGGGCTTGGCCAGGGATGGTAAATTGCAGGGCAGTGACTAGGCATATACAGGAGAATCTAGTGGAAGACTGGGGTTATTTCAGTAGGTCAGGTTGTAGTTATCTGATTCGGTGTCAATTCCCAGTCTCTGGTGATAAGAATGTTCATCTCTTCCTGGTCCAGGGAAGGCACCTTTCTCAAGGGGAATGTTATGGCTGCATTAGGTGGAAAGGATGAGGGCAGAGAGCCCTTCCTGCCCTGCTGTTTTTCAAGTGCCCTCAGCTCAAAATAACCAATTTGCCCAAGTGGCACATTTTGGGTGGCATGTTCTGATACCCTTCACATCCTTCCTACAAAGAATGCTACAGCAGCTGGGAAATGCAGCTGCATCTTCCCCTCTCCCTGACCCTTCTCCCCAATTCAAAAGGAAGTTTGGCACCTCTTTGGGTCCACAGTTTTCCTGGATACATTTCCATCAAAGTTGCTGTTGGCCTTTCTAAACGCAGCTCAGTCCTTACACATTCCATAGCGGTGTTCACAGGCTGAGCATGTCTGTGGTTAACTGAAAGACCAGGCTCGGGGGAGACCCCAAGAGAGGACCCAGCACCCAGGTGCTATGACAGTGGAAGCAGGTGTTGCTTAACTGGAGTCAACAGCACCCCTGACGCACCCCCCAACTACAAAGGCAGTATATCCCAATTAACTGCAAATGTCGTGCCCATAAAGCTGTCAGCACTGGGCTCTAATGTCTGTACTTTTAATGATGCATTTGATTAGAAGGTAATTTTATTCACTTGGTGACTGTCAGTCTTGTTTGGTGAGGGTCTCTTCCCCACCTTTTCTCTGCTGTTTGAAACATTTATAAAATGGAGGTGTCCAAGTCTATCTAATAGGTAAATAAATCTACAGAACAATGTCACAAAATCTTAACACCAGCATGCACCTGCCATGCCCGTGTGTGTATGTTTAGTGTGTGTGTAAGTTAATGAGAAAAAGTGAAGAGTCAGGGCCTCCCTGGTGGCGCAGTGGGTTAAGCAACACACTATGAAGCAAACCGCAACCAGTGCAGCATGAGTTCGATCCCTACCGCCGGCCAGGGAGGGGACCCACATGGCACAGCAGACCTCTCCTGCCTCACCCACTGCTGCCCTTGGCAGTGTGTTTCGGTCAGTCTGCCTGTTCTGCTCCCCACTCTGTCTGGTGAATCCTCTCACCTCCCACGACTCTGGCCTGTACCCCAGCTCTTGTAAGCATAAATAAATACATCTTTAAAAAAAAAAAACAACTGAAAAGTCAGTTTTCCTAATTTCTCATAGTAGTCCTCCCTGGAATCACTTCTTTGATAGGCTAATATTCACTTGACTCCAAGTCCTAATAATGGATGTGACTTCATCGCGATTACCTTTTGCAAATCAATTCCACATTCTCTGATGTCATTTATAGCTCACAATTAACTCATGAGATGAAATTACGTCACCTGTGCTAAGGACCCAGCCCACCCATCAAGAATTTAAAAGCAAACCCCAGTCTAAACCCAGAGATTTCTCTGCTACCTCATATACTCCTCAAAGAGTAGCTTTGTCTTTTCTCCTTGAAAACCACTGTTGCTAGAGGAGATCCAGGGGCCAACTGGGGCACAGTGAAATTCCTGACCCTGGAGTCACGTCTCTAAGAGAAGCCTAAGGTGATGTTCAAGGTAATTAAAAGTCTAGGCTTCGAGGTAGCTCCAGGAAAACACATGAACTATGCTGGTCTCGTTCCCCCTCCTCCACTACATTCTTCCTGCAGGCGCTGGCAGGTCTCCTTCATACACAGCTCCATTTGATCTATTGATCTTCCTCCCTTTCCTTCCCTTGCTCTTCCTTCTCCTTTTGCTGACAGTAATAGCTGTTTTCCATGGAGAACTCCTTGCAGTGTCTTTACATGTATTGTCACACTTAATCTACTCATAGTATAAGCACAGAGTTAGCCCCTGGACACTGGGTCCCAGGCAGACATGCCCCTCCCCAAGATCTAAGTAGCCACTAAGTAGCAGGAGTGAGTGCACACTGGACTTTAGAGCCTGAGGTCTCTGTGCTAACCAGCATGTTGCTGTCGTGTATTTGTGGTGTTTAACCCAATCTGGGTGTGGTGAGCAGAGAAACAAGACATGGGATATGGTTTTAGCTTAGAATCCCAGAAGGTGGGGCCTCTCTGGTGGTGCAGGAGGTTGAGCACCACACTGTGAAGCATCCATGGCACAGCAGCACAAGTTCGATTCCCGGCCAGGGAGGGAGCCCACATGGTGCAGCAGACCTCTCCTGCCTCGCCCGTTGCTCCCCTCACAGCATATTTCCATCGTTCTGCCTGTTGTGCTCCCCACTCTGTCTCTGGTGAATCCTCTCATCCCCCCACACCTCTGGCCTGTACCTCAGCTCTTGTACGCATAAATAAATCTTTTTTTTTTTTTTTAAAAGAATCCCAGAAGGAAAGAGTTCCTCACTGAGAAATTACATTCTCATATCAGACATCACACTTTTCAACCAGGAAACTCAAAACACCATGGCCTCAGTGTGGGATTTTCAACTCACCTATCCTATTTTTTAATTGAAGGTCAAAAAGGTTAAGCTGTGGTAGCAGTGCAGAGATTTGATCTCAGGTTTTGTGGTTTAGGGGCCGGTCTGCTCTCTACTTTGCTCCATTGACGGTCTGTATTCATCAAGGGGCAAAGATGAGAACAACTTGCCCTGCCCGTTTCCCTGGAGCTTCATTTTTATTCTCAAACATGTCATCCCTTGCTACTCTTTAGGAGGTTGATTGTACTTCTATAAAATCTCCATTTGAACGAAAATCATGTGCTAGAATAGCAGAGAGCAGAGCTCATGACCTTGCATTGCTTTGCCTCGCATCGCCTTCCCTGATTCTTTTGTGCAGCTAGCGGGGAGTTTACACCTCGAGGCAGACAACCCCTTATTATTAAATCTGTTTGCAAGTGTGTGCAAAGTGCCCTGCACACCCACTGGTAGTGCCTGGTGGCAGATGGGATAGAAATCACAGGCTGCTAGAAGCAATTCCTTGACTCTTCCTCTCCTTGACTCCACATTTCAGGATAGTAAAGGGGGCAGTGCCAGATCATCAGGGCTAGAGTGTTACCCGGCAGAGTGTGTCCACACCTTTAAGAAGTGGGCAGCTCCGTGAATGACTCCACCTGAGCCCCAGAGTCCTGGGATGATCAGCCAGACTGAGACCAGGTGACCGAGTGCACACCATCCACTTTTATGATGCCCTTGATCGTGAGCAATTAATTAACTGAGTTATGATTGCCAAACATCCCAGGAATGTAAAGTGCTGGGTAAGTGCTTGTTAAAAGTAATAATCTCATAAACTAAACAGGTTTGGTGGGGGTAGGTGGGGGGCGGCTAGAAAGGAGGCCCCTTGGGAAAGTCTCTTGCTCTAGTTTTGTGCCTTAGGTCAGCATCCCTCCCTCTGAGTCTACAGGGAGGAGGGGGAGGAGGAGGAGGAAAAAGGAGCACGATAAGGCAGTGCTGGCTTTCCTGGCCTTGCCCTCACTGCAGAAGTGGGGAGAGAAGTCCTTTTGCGGAATCTAGACATCAGGCAGGGATGCCAATCAGCATTCACATGTCTGCCACACCAGTCCCCCACCCACCACCACCTCAGGATGAGCATCTCCTTTGTACTTAATATGGAAACTGTTTCCATCCTTCTACTAAGATCCCTTCAGTTCTTCATTCATCCACAAATCTCTCGAAGCAGCTGACTGTGTTTAGCTCTAAGCTAGACCTGAGAAGCATAGCAAGGCAAACTGCTGGTCACGAGATTATATTTTTCTAACTATGAAGTCTGTAATATAATCCAGGTACTCCCATAGGCTCTCGAGTGAGAATATAGCATGTTTTCTAAAGTGAGGGTATTATATAGTCAAACATGCGTACTACAAAACTGACAATGGATACACATTAATTGCATGGAAAGGGTTTTGGGGACTTATTAAGAGGGTTGAGTGTTAGACGGACTGATCTGGGCAGGCTTCAAGGAAGAGGTGAAAACCAGATAGTGCCTTAGGGGGCTGAACACTTGTATTCAACATCTTTCAGATTTAGCTTCAGAACTGCCCTCCAATAATAAAATACATTTTAATTGAATGTTGAGCATCCTGTCCTTGCCTCAGGCAACCTGGTAACAGCCACTTTTAACCAAAGAGAAACAATCAAGCAGGCTCAGCCAGCTTCCCTGGAGTGTCCTTCCTTGTCCCTTTGATGCCCTGGTTCTACCTCTGTGTGGTCTGTCCCAAGCTCTGCTCCCCTGGATGGAGCCCCATCCTAGCTTTCTGACTTTTTATCCCTCATGTGAAGAAATCTGAGAGCAAGGCACAAAAACTTACTGAAAATTATGAGGTGCCATTAGGACCCTTTGGTTTTAAATTGAGACCCCTGCACATAAAAAGTCTGCAGCCAGAGCTGAGATTTGGCTTCAGAAATTAAGGGCTGTCACTTTAAACTGATTTCTGCTTTCTGGGTCTGCTCTCCTGGCCCCAGCCTAAGGCAGAGGAGAAGGGATATTTTAAAGTGACAGGTTTAAACAGCCTCCATGTGTGCGATGCAATCATTTTTCATGCAAAGCCTCCTGGGCTCATGCTGAGAGGCCCTGCTGGATCCAATCTCCCTCCATAAATTCGTGGGAGCCCCCATGCTGCCTGGCAGCGAGAACCCACGGGAGGGGCTACCCAAGGCGTGGTAATGTGGCGAGACAGAGGGGTCCAAAAGAGGGAGGCCCAGCAGGGTATCGCACCCCGGGACCACCGTGCGCACCTCCGATGGCACGCTGAGCTCACAGGGCAGTGCAAGACTGGCCCATCATAAGTGCAGAGGTGCAGCCTGGACACTGTGGATGAATTTGAAAGTCTTTTCTGAGATTCTGTTTCCTTGAGGGAGAGGATAAAAAAGAGAATTGGAATCAGAAGCAGGAAACTTGGGATCTAGTCTTTTTCTGATATTTATGCTGTGTGACCTTCACAAAGTCTAACCTTTCCAAACCTGGGCTCCAGATCTCCTCCAAGGAGTGATTTCTTCCTGTAAATGGGGGTGATAACACCTGTGGCGCTCACCCCCCCCCCCCCCCCCCCCCCCCCCCCCCCCNGGCGCTCACCCCCCCCCCCCCCCCCCCCGTCGTTCCCAGAAGGAACAATTGAACAGTTGATCTGAAAGTGTTTTGTAAAATGCAATGCTATACAGGGCCTCCCTGGTGGCGCAGTGGGTTAAGCAACGCACTATGAAGCAGACCGCAGCCACTGCAGCACGAGTTCGATCCCTGCCAGCGGCCAGAGAGGGGACCCACATGGTGCAGCAGACCTCTCCTGCCTCGTCTGCTGCTCCCCTCAGCAGTGTATTTCTGCCTGTTCTGTTCCCCACTCTGTCTCTGGTGAGTCTTCTCATGCCCGCCTCTGGCCTGTACCCCAGCTCTTACATGCATTAAAAAAAAAAAAAAA
>JAGFMF010011417.1:5234970-5282043 GCA_019455555.1 Galemys pyrenaicus
GCAGCACGAGTTCGATCCCTGCTGCCGGCCAGGGAGGGACCCACATGGCGCGGCAGACCTCTCCTGCTGTGCCCGCTGCTCCCCTCAGCAGTGTGCTTCCGTTGATCTGCCCGTTCTGCTCCCGCTCTCTGTGGTGAATCCTCTCACCCCCCACACACACACCTCTGGCCTGTACCCCAGTGCTTGATGCATGAATAAACAAATCTTTAAAAGAAAAAGCAATGCTATACAAATGAACGGCATTTATACCAGCGATTGTAGCACTGGAAGTTGGTGACTGTGTTACAGGGCAGGGAGAGGAGCCCCCAGCCTGCCCTCTCTGAATGGGCTCTGCCATCCGCCGCATTAAGACAAACATACAAAACCTTTAATGGAAGGAACTGTAATACAACTAGGGTACAATAAAGAAAGAACAAAGACTATAGTTACTAAGTTAAGCATCCAAGGTTACCCATCTCCTTGAGGGTAAAAGTCCAGCCAAATAGGATTGGCCCAAAGCAAGGCCCAAAAGCCTGCCACACGTCTAAAGGACCTTTCAGTGGAGACCCATAGAAAAGGGTCAGAAAGAGTCAGACAAATCTGGGAGGAAAAGAGCAAAATCAAAATCAAGATGAAAGTTGCCATTGCGAACCTCCCCACGGGTCTCTCACCCACATCTGTTCCAACCAGTCCAAGACCAAAAAGCAGGCGCAGTTTCTTCACATGTCCCTCTGCTCCACGTGCCCCATCCAGGTCTCCTTGCTGTTCTCCATCTTCCCTTCTTCTCTTCTCTCTCCTCTGCAGAAATCTTCTTATCCTCAGCTCCACCCACTTAGGGCGGAACCAGGATTTTGGGAACTTCCCCTTTTCCTGGGACCACCCTGTTACAACTGGAGCAGTATCCACCTAATTTGCTGTTCTCACACTAGAGCAGTGAACACTAGTCTTTTCTGAGCTCTTACTGAGAGCACTACTATAGTTAAAAGCGGACACCTCTCATCCCAAGGACAGAGGTCTCCTGGTAAACGCTTGAGATTAAACTGAGCCGCTAAGAACTCCGTGGTTCCTGGCCTTGGTAGTTGTCTTCCACCGAGGCCTAGGAAGTGGACACAGAGGGCACAAGGGCCGGTCAGAGCTGACCCAACTTCCCTTTGCATGTGGCAACACAGGCCCCTCAGGAATCTGGGGGAGATGAAGGCCAGCTCATCTTTCCCTGGACCCTGGTGAACCTGGATCTGCTCCTGCTCCTTGTGATGAGAAGACAGACACGTCTGGGAGAGGGAGGTGGCCTCCTGGTAACTGTCTGGCTTGGCGCTGCAGGTGCCCTTCCTGCTGGTAGGCCACCGATTTTCCAGGCAAAGCTACAGGGAATCCAGCCTAAGAATTGGGGGTGGGGGAGAGGCTTTGTTTCTCCCCTTGCTTTAAAAATCCTTCTATTTTTCTGAGCAATTCTTAGGTTTTTGGCTGGACTTCCCGGCCACCGATCTATTTAAACTTTCGGTATTGAAAGATCTTAGCAGCCGCTCCCAGGAGAAAATGACCTTTCCTGTCAAGTAAACCAGGTGTCCTCTTAAGAACCGTGGCCTCTCTCTTTTCAAACGGGGGGATGCTAGTCCATAGCTTTATTACTGGAAATAGATGCATTTAGGAATTTCAACATCCTATTAGTGGTGATGATATGACAAAATCACGAAAATGGAGATATTTGGGTGCACAGCTGAGAGATGGTCTACATGCTAAGATATCACAGAATGTGGAGTGTGTCTCCAAAGAGGCTGTAGGAGAAGGTGCGTGGGTCAAGGGACTCAGGAGTCCATCAGGATGACAGTGGGACCAGCTCCAGAGTCCCGGGCATCCCTCAGGAACATTCCCATTGATGCCTGAGGCAGTGTCACAGAGGAGGGGGTGTGGGCTGGGGGTGACTTGGAGGACAGAAAACATCTCTCACCCTCCAATTTCCTTGAAACAGGTTTGAGCTGACATAGGCAGATCTGGTCAAAGTAAATTTCTTTTCCTCAGCTGTAGTAGTTTAACTGGAATTGATAAAACGAAATATATTTTGGAATAACCATCTATCCCAGTGAGATTGGATCATGACAAGAATATATTGAGTTATGAACGTCTAAATGTGGTCACTGAAGGTCCCTCTTAACGTGTTCATTGCACATGTCCCCTCCATTGTTAATTGTCTGACTGGCTCCTGTGGGCTGTCGAGACTGTTTATCCAACTCCCTCCTCCTTTTTCCCCGGAGAAGAGAGTACTCAGGTCTTTTATTGGCTTTTATGCCCTCTCAAGCTCCATCCATAAGAGAAAAATTGAATTGGTCCCATTAGCTTGATTTTAGAAGCAACGGAGAAGGTAATGGATTCGGGGCTCGCTAGCCATTTAATTTAGATGTTAAAATATCACATGTGATTGACCCAGATACATCACTGCCATGGCCAGAGAGTTGGACGTGCACAGGATGGGTACTGGCGGCTGTTGCAGGTCATTAGGGAGCCCATTTGTGAAACATCTAGTTAATTAAAGAAGATGGTCACAAGTCCAGATGGAATTCCCTCAGGGACACAAGAAAGAGGCTGGGAAGAGAATTTGTCTTACCTGGCTTTTTTCATGTCAACTAGCATCACCGCTGGAGGAGTGAGATTTTCCCAGCTATAATGGAACAACTCACACACACACACACACACACACACAGATTGTGCCGTTTTTGAACAGGAGGCTGTTGCTACAAGAACCACAGTGAAGGTTGGGTAAACTGGAGAGAGTAGAGGATGGAGATTTGTGAAGTATTTGTTGAAGAAACCCTATTTCTCAGCTTGATTATCACTCGAGAGGGCTCTCAGCCACCCCAGAATGTTTCAATTCTTAGTCACTTTGCCATTTAATTGCTGTGCAACCTGGTGCAAGTAACTAAACCTCTCTGTACAGTTTCTATCAGTTCTGATAGTATATGCCAGGGTATTTGTGGATGAAACGAATTATTGCATGAAAAGCTCTTTGCTGACCACTGGGTATTCATTACAACCACTTAAGTGCTAATGGTAGAATATTTCCATTCTGTTTTACATTAATCTGTCTTTATAGTAGATTAGAATATGAAAGTCCACATTATTCTATTCCCAGTCTATTTTACTAAAACTTTACACTCTTTTTCTTACATTAACCTCACAGGGGCAAGTCCTTTCCCAAAATTTTTCCTCAGATGAGCTGAGGTCCTTGTCTTTCATGAGCCTCTCTTCTTTTTCGCTTCGTGTGCACATGGAGGCTAAGCTGTGATTTCTGGTGGACTCTCAGAACCATCACAATCAGTGATTGTGGCCACAGTGGCGGTGGTTATATTTTTAGAACACTTACTATGTTTCTAGGCACTGTTTTAGGTGCTTTACTTATGTTAACACATTTGATGCACACAGTTATCTTATGGAGGTATTTAGCATTAATATCTTATCAACAATGAAGAAATTGGGATGAACCAGAGGTCAGCATCTCTGGGCCCACAGTTGCCCAGCAGTGCATGGAAAACCCAGTATTTGGATATAGGCTAGACCAGGTGCCTATGGGGTAGAAAATCAATGCTTCTGTGGATTTCTGTTCCTCTGGTTTTTGCCAGTTGTCCTGAATTCAGAATGAATGTAGACATTAGAATGTCTCTACTCTATTGGCTTTACAAAGTGACCTGACCTTGGCATCAAATAATATTGTCCATCAATAAATAGCAAAGTATACGATTGCCAAGTAAGAAAGAGAATATTTGCTATTGTGAAAATGCCCAACACATTGAGTTATTATTGTGTGATGATTATAACAAGAGTAATTTGCCTTTATGGAACACTTTATGTCCCCCAAGCACTCCATGACCATCCTAATTAGGCAGCCTGTTGACACGTTACAAAGAGATGACTGCAAATGTTTTATTTCAATACTTCAGTGCCATGAAATTGAGAAGTACCCCTCAGTTTGGGATGAAAGGTTAGGGAAGAGGTATAGGAAAACCAACAAAGTTGAGCCCAGAATAACAGACTCAGGATCAGCACCTAATGCGTTAGAAATGTGATACTTAATCCAATTCCCTTTGGACTGTGTAAATCAAAAGTCAATTACTAGGAGAGCCCATTTGTATTTTTATTGCTCTATTTACATTTTATGAAAACATCTGGTATCATTAATATGCTCAAATTCACTTTAGTGCTATTTGTAAATTTATAGCAAAAGAAAGAGACCATTCTTCTTTAAGTGGGAGACACTGTAGATCTGGAGAGGAAGGTGGCCAGCATGGGTGTGCTTAGGGCTGAAATAATGGCCAATGGATCAACTCTGGATTCTGTTGGGTAGGATCTGGGCAAGGGTCTGTCAGCTTCTTGGCAGCCTTGGTCTTTTGGAGGGAGGTTCAGTGCTCAGACCTGAGGGATAATCTACATCTCTGGGATGTAGATAACTCTTGAAGAATTGTGCAGTGACAGGCTGAAGACCAGCAGAACAAGCACACCAGCTGCCCTCTCTGGGCACTGAGCTGCAGTGAGCTGTCCAAGGTACCATTGTCTACAGCCAGCCCCATCTGTGGGACCTCCCAGGGGCCACACACACATGGATGGAACCTACACACCATCTTGTTCTTTTTCTCTTGTTCAGTTTCCCTCAGACATGGTTGAATGGCCCCCTCAGAGGTGGCTTAGAGAGATGAGAAACCACCTCTGGCCACTCTTGGCTCAGACACTAATGGCAAAATGTTGCTTCCCGATCTTGACCCAAAGTGAATACCTGCTGGGGGATTACAAAGCACTGGACCTTCTCATTTTCATTTTAAATGTTATCTCAGCTGGGCAGTTCTTGCAAATGAGCTCTTCACCCTCCCTTCTCTCCAATCTACCCTCCTCCCCTTCACACACACAAATACATTCTACCCGAATGTTCTGCAGCCAGAACCAGGACCTACAAGTGGTGCACATGAAGTAAATTGCAGCTTACTGGATACATTGGTAGTGTTCCCAGATTGAGTTCCTCTGGCTTAACACTTGGATGCTAATGACAAGAGCTGGTGGGTCAGATGTGGCACAGGGATAGCCTTCAAATTCAAAATGGTATGAATAAGCGTCACAGAGCTTCAATTTTAGACTCTTTCCTAGATCTATAAGTAAGGTATGTTGGGGAGGCTTTTTTTTTTTAAACAATGAAAACATCTTTCTTTTTGCTACAGAAAAACTTATACTTCATAACTGTCTCCAATTGTACCCTGCAGGTTTCAGAAACACAAAACAAAACCTTTTATTGATTTTGCCGAAAAATAACCATTGTTTCTTTCACTAAGTGCTCCCTGGGTGCAGTTTCTTCCCTGTGACCCTCTCTTTGTAGTTTTCCTGGCTCTGCATCCTCCTCCCATCCAGTCTTTTCTCTGTTTCAAGATATGAATGAGGCAGGGAATGGACTAGGGACTTTCATTGGAAAAAAGAAGTGAGTAAGAGGGTGTGGTGTGGTCACATACTCCAAAGGCATGGGCCGCTCTACCTTTGAATCAAAGTGCCGTGTTGGCTTCATCATCTCTTCCAAACACAACGACTGGGTGGGACAACCCAGAATATGTTGTCCTTCTTTCCTGCTGCAGCTCTTCTTCCTCAGTGCCTACAATGAGTTGTAACTGCCTTCTACACAAAGCATGCTTAACTGGAAGCCATCCCCACTTTTGAAACCATTGCAGTGGGTGTGAGAAGGAGAGCGGTTACTCCCTGGTCTCTGGCTGGACAAGCCCTGGAACACTGAGGAGAATGGCCTTCAAGAGGCTGGGATGGGACACCCTGGTGCAAGCTCGCCATCCAGGGAGGCACCTTCTCTCCTTGCAGCGAGTTGATAGGTCCTGGCTGCCCACCTTTTGGCAGGACGCTGCCCTTTGCTCCAGTACTTGTAGCTCCTAGGGAGGTGAGAGATTTGGCATTCCCCAAGAGAAATCCAAATGGCCAAAGTACATGAGGCTGGGACCTGGGAGAGCTAATCAGGTATTTTTATTATTCCCAGTGCTTTCTAACCTGCCCTTTCGTCTCCTCCTGTCACCACACAGCCTGCTTTTGATTAATGATGGAGCACTCTGTTCCTGATGAGTCCCTCCCTCCCTCACCCCAACACTTCCACGCATGTCCATTTTCATTCTCTCCTCCTTCTTTTGGCATCTGGTTTATTTTGTATATAAACTGCTGATGCAAATGTCCAAAATAAATTATGCTGAATAATAGATGAAGACAGCTACATAATTTATAATGCTAGAGGCCAGACAGAGCTCCATGGACTGTGTTCAAACCCGCCACCCCTCCTCAGCTGCTTACCGCCGTCTGCCCATGCTTACAGCCTTAATGCTAGAAACCAGCACCGCCCAATGTCTCAGGCTCAGTGGTGTGGCTTTCCTGCTAGAGTGGACCCTGGCCCTCCTGCCCAAGTGGCAGGTTATCAGTGACAGGGAGTCACAGATATAGAGTTCGATACCCCGGACACTGGCCCAGGACCTGACTCTTCCTGCATCTTTCCTCCCATCTGGCCAGACGGACCTCAAGCTCCACCCTGAACCCTGGAGTTTCTGTCCTTGTTTTCTCTTACACACCTAACCTCTATGCTGCCTCCACTTTCTTCTGCTCACTTTTCTGTGGAAATGTGGTCATCCTGGTGGAAGCACAGGCATCCTCTTTGCTGTCCGGCCACATCTACCCTGCCCACCTGCAACCCAGGGTTCACATGAGGTTTCTGGTCCTGTTGGGGCAAGGATGCTGAAAGGTGGCAGCTGCATATTTGGGGACTCTGAAGTCTTGCTGATGTGACTCTGACCTTGGGGAGCTGTCAGATGGGAGGAAATCAATAGAACTTCCTTCAGTGTTCAGCCCCCCAAAGCCAGTGCTGCTCACAAAAGACATATTCAGAGGAGGGGAACAGTGGTTATTTTTCCCAGTACTTGGTGTCTGCTCTGATAGTGGCAAATTGTGAAATGGCTGAGATCACAGCTTCAGTCCAATTGGCTAACAGGAAGTCTGAGTTGTGTAATTATGAGACCAAATTCACACAGGTCAAAACTCATTAGCCAAAGTGTAAAAACAGCATTCTGTAATAATCCAGCATTGTTGGTGTGGTCATGCACGTTCAGTTTAATTCCCTTCATGCTTCGGAACAATCTGAGGCAGATGTGTCCCTCTCCATGCATGTGTCCCTTGTGCCCGCTGCATCCGGGTGGCCTGGACTTGGTCTGGGAGCCAGGACCAGGGCTGTGGGTGCAGTTTCCTGAATGCCCACTGTGGATAAGGTGCTGAGCTGGCGTGGGAAACGGGGTGATCTCATTCACACCAGTGGCAACTCAAGTAGCTGGTGTGAACTCTGTGTTCCAGAGAAGGAAACCTAGTTCAGACCATCTGACACGGCTCAGATCACACAGCTGCCATGTGAAGGAGTGTGGGGGTTTAGGGTGCAGTAGAAAGTGTTAGAGAGTGTGAGCCTGAGATGTGTTTGGGAGCTCAGCTATTCCTTATAGGCGACAGCCTGCTATGGAAACAGGGCTTCACATTCTCACAAGTGGTGCTCTGTATCATGTTTGTGACCCGCTCCATCCTGGGCTGCTAAGGGAACTGCGGATGACGTCTCAGCAATCCTAGGTGAATGGTCTAAACCTCTCTGTATTGTGTAAAGAGACAAGTGTGAGCCAGGCAGCAGGCTTCTGAGCATCGTGAAAATAGTTTGGCCTTAAAGAGGAAAGTAAGTTCAGACCACGATGATTTCAGATTCTCATTTCTGAAAGAAAGAGAGGGGAAGGGGAGGGAGGGGGGTGGCGGGGAGAGAGAGAGAGAGAGAGATAGAGAGAGAGAGAGCAAGTATAACTGTAGGTTAGTTCTGTCCACTTGCACGTGTGTGACTCACCAGCCAGGCCTGGGGAATCTCACACTGCTGAGCAGAGAAACCAGATAGAAACTGTTCTACGAGCCGACCCCCACAGAATTAAGGGCCTTTTATGCATTTTGAGGTTCCTGTAGCTCCCTTGGTGTTGGGTCTTAAAAATGGAAAAGGAGATATGTGAGTGGGACTTTGCTGTGCGAGACTTTAGGGAGAGAGAGAATTTAGTGGTGGTGGAGGTGGAATATCTGAGTTATTTTAAGACCTGAAATAAGAACAGCCTCAGGCAGACAGAAAGCATTGAGCTTTGCTGCCCTTAAGCAGGCACAAAGTTACTTGTTTCTAATGCTTGCTTTGTGTCTGGAAGACACAAGTCCTTGAGGGGGGCCTCACCTGTTCTGACCTCCTGCTCTTTGGGGCTCAAGTGCCTCTGCCTTTACCACTGCTTCAGGGGGTTCCAGTCTGATGTCTTTGAAGCCTTAGAAAGCAAGGGCAACTGAGGCTCACCCAGGCCAATTGCAGAAATCTGTCTTCAGAAGAATAGCAGGAACCCAGGCATTTCTGCATCTTTAGCCACTATTTTACTTCCTAATCATCTTCTTCAGTTCATGCCTCCAGCGTAGCTCCTGATGACCAATTCTCAAGTGATTCACATGCAAAAATCAGACACCCATTGTCCTGTCTCTCCTCCTCTTGCCTGGAAGTTTCTTCTTTCTTTTTTTTTTTTTTAAAGCTGTCTATCAGGGCTCTTGCTGTAGAAATTAGGGGAAAAACGAACATGCCTAACTCCAGCCTTTAGCGTCTCATTTTGGATTATTCTCAGGGTTGAAGAAGTGGATGGGAACTACAATATTTGGTGAAGGAATAATGACACAGCCTCCCAAGGATACAGGGTACCCTCAAGTAGAAATGATACTGCCACAGCCACTTCTGCAGCCAGCTTGTGACTGGCATGAGTAGTAGGGCTTCCAGTGCTGGCATTATAGACACTCGGAGCTGTGTCCTTCATATTGTGGGAGACTCTCTGATGCCTAGGGAACTTAGAGGCATCCCCAGTAGATGCCAGTAGTGCTTCTTGCCTCCAGGGCAATTATTACAAGCAAAAGTGTCTCTGCAGGAGCAAAGTTGTCCCTGGCTAATAACCACTGAGTTAAGTAATCTTTGTTCGCCTTCCCAGCCAGGGCCACTCAAAGTGAGGCCCATCGACAAGCAACAGCTTGTCATTTGGGGTCTTGTCGAAATGCAAATGCTATGTCCCACTCAGGCCTGCTAACTCAGAACATCTGACTGTGGGACCCAGCAGTGTATGTTTTAACAAAGCCATGCAATGATTCCTATCCATGCTAACATTTGAGAAATACTGCTATGTGGTAGCCACTTGCCACGAGTGACTATTTTAATGAACTAAACCAACTAAAATGAAAAAATTCAGTATTTTAGTTGCTCTGGTTGTTACAGGGCAACCCTAATATAAAATGGGTTTGCCTGACTGGGTCCTCACCTGCGCACTCTAACGGCACTTATAATGCCCCAACTGCAGGCACACACAACAAAGGTTAACAAAGGGTTTTATTTACAAGGGAAGGAGAAATAGCGTAGTGAATAACACAAGGGGAAGAGAGGGATACAGATCTGTAAATATCCTACCAGTTCCTTGGAGCTGGAACCCAACTGTGCGCTGAGAGCTGACTCCCAAGGAAAAAGTGACCCCCCCAAGGCCTACGTGTGTGCTTTTATACTCAGCCTGGCTGCTCAACTCCACCCTCAGGTCCCAGTGATCTGCTCTTCGATAATGACCTTATGGGATTTGTAGTCCTTGGATCTTGTAGGTCTGGAATGGGGGTCGAAGTCCATAACCTATTTGTATAATCCATTTAGGAGGGTCTTTCCCCCTAACATGGTCACATTTTAAGTGCTCAAAGGCCACATGCAATTGGTGAGTACTAATACTGGGTAGGACACATAGAGAGTATTTTCATCACTGTTGAAAGTTCTATTTGGTAGCACTGCTTTCCACCATAATGAAGCTGCTGCCAGAGTGGGGAGGCCTCCAAAACCACGAGACTGTCACTTTTGCTATCAGCCAAGTCTTATGCAATATGCACTAGCTACCTTATGGTATTATGGAGCCAAATATAGAAGCAAATTGGGAGAAACCACACACTTCCTCCCTTATGCTTGCATATAAGATAGACATAACAGCACTTACCTCCCCAGAGCCTATCTCTGATAGTAGTCAAGGCAACTGCACAGAAAAACACAAAGTTTGGGGCAAATGCATAATAAAGAGCAGCCTAAATATTACTTTAGGCAATACTTTAGGCTTAAAATATTACTTTAGGCAACACTTTAGGGCAAAGAAATAAAGATTGTCATAAATTCAGCTATTACTGCAAGAATGACAAAGGGGTATGAGAATATTGTAGAAGATTCTTTGCTGGGCTTTATGGTGGGCTGTTGCAGACTAGCTCCTTCTAGCACCTCCACTAATGGCTTGTGCAGAACAGATGTGCTCAAATGAGCATCAATCCTAAAATCCTCTGCAGATTCTTTGCATGGTTCTTATCCAATCAAACTCGTAGCTAGAAGTTAGCAACTCCAGAGCAAAACACAGGTTCTGATTACTCCAAACTTCCAGACATCCCTGGGGTAGGGTAGGTAGTCACATCTGTATCACCACTTCTCCATGCCATGCCAGTTGCAGACATTACTAGTTAATTGTTCTAGTCTTTCCCTTGGAGCCTAGATGTAGCCAGAACTAATCAATACAAGTTTAAATGCACCAGAGAATTCTAGTTCACTGTCTTTGTCCTTTAACTCAGATGCTCTTACTTGCCTCAGGTCTTTGTTTTTGAAAACCCAAATACAACTTTTCTGTGGCACAGGATGCTATATAGCACTTCTCCTTTGGTGAGCTAAGAAACTGTTTCTTGACATCTGAAAGGCAATCACTTAATGTTTACTTGTCCTCATTTCTTCTCCATCGACACACTGTATTTTGACACAAGCTGTGATTTGCCTCCCCGCGCTGAGTTATCAGGTGGCAGGGACTGCACAGACACAAGTCAACATCAAAAATCCTCCTGGAAGGTGTTTAACTGCTGCTTCTTAACTTGATTCCAATTTGGATTATACCAAGCCTGGAATTCTCTATGATCTCTTCTCAACCAAAAATAAAATTAAATAAAACTTATTTTAAAAAATGTGCATGCTGGTCCTACCCAGGCTGCAGTCTTTTCAGCAAGACCTCCTTGGCAGGAACCCAGTCTTGGGTGAAATCTGCCCGATGAAGAAAAGCTCTTAAATCTCTGCCAGAAAGCCTAGCAGGTTCAGTGTGATTTGTCCTGACCTCGCTCATCTCCCTTGAGATAGGCTGGGAAGGCTTCACTGAACAAGAAAATGTAAAAAGCATGGCCCTCTTTGCCAGCCTAAGCTCAGTGGCCAGCTGGCCGATGCACCCCCATCTAGGTAGGGGCTCCTCCTACCATTGTGGGCTCTCAGGCAGGGCTGGAGAGGTGACCACAGCTAATGTAGTCCTCAGATCAATTTCTTGAGTGTCACAGTCTATGGAAAGTGCCCTTCCCTTGACCCTTGTTGGGTGTACCCTTCTTCCCCCACTTTATATCCCTCCATCCTTGAATTAGAAGCATTTTAAAGGATAGAATAGGCAGCGAATTTCTGGTAAGCTAATCTGATTTTCTGGAAGCCTTAGTAGTCCACATCTGGAAACATGATGATGGAAAGGGACAAAAATGATGCATCATTTTAAAAAGGAGGCTTACCAACAGATGATTTGTTTGTTAGAGAGTTTTAAGGGAGGGAGCAAAGGAGCCATAAGCAGCAGACATGGCATTAGAAAGGGTTTAGGGAAATTGCCAAGACTGCCTAAAATTCCTGTCAGTGGGCTTAGTAGTAGAAGTGGAATGCAAACCTAAGGTGAGTATGTTCTCTGAAAGAATGTGGCCCAGTACCTACGAAGACAAAGAGTATGTGTAACCAGCTGACTTGCATGTAAAACCTGGTCTTCCACTACAAAACTTTGATGAGCTATATTTCTAAGGCATATAGTGTTTGCATGTGACTATAAGAGTTATGTAATCATTTATTTGTATAGCATATTTTATCTATTTATTTGTATAAAAATTACATATTCACGCAATACATTTATTTATATGTAGATATGTATACATGTCACACAAAAAGGTTTCACTGTAAATAAATGTTATATATGCATACTTATACATATATGTGAACTTACATACAAATGATATAATAATTAAAAAGGCATAGTCTTTGCATTTAGATAGTTCTAAGTATGAGTCCCAGTTATGTCATTTAGAAATGGTGCGGTACTTGGGTAGATTACTTAATTGAACCTTAATTTCCTTTTCAGAAAATAAGAATAATGACATATACATTTCATACACATGTTTTGAGGAACAAAATAATGACTCTAAAACATAAGTGCTAGATAGAGCCACTTATATCATTACCAATCCAGCTACTATAACTAGTTGGAGAATGAGTCTATCATTCTCTGTGGTGGGTCGTAGAAAGCAGAGTGAGCAGAATGTCTGGGGTCTGAGGTTGTTTTAAAGAAGTTCATCCATTCTGGCTCTTCCTAACGGCTCATAGGCGTAGAAGTGTGTTTTGATTTTTTTTTTTTAATATCATTAATATTGTTGCTTCTAATACAAGAATAGTTCATTCCTATTTTATAACTGGGTGATTTATTGGAGGAATTCCACGTCGGGGTTTATAAAACATGAGGGCTCGGGTGACAGCTTATAAATCCAGTTTTAGGGAGCTGTCAACTCTACATAAATGAGAAACTCCCTAAGAAAGTTGTCTCTGGAGAAAGTGAGTTTGCTGTCAAATAATGCTTCAGCAGAGGCACACGATCCTATGTGGGAACTCAAATATCAGATGAAGCTTGTACCGCAAAATTTGTGGGGTCCTCTTACAATGGGAAAGCCATGTATACTGTGGTTTTTTTAGACAGTGCTTTCTGACTTCTGTGTGCTGTGATTTCTGTATTACCTGCATACCTACCTCCCACCCTGCCTCTGTCTGGTGGCCTCTATTCATAAGTTACAAGGCCCTGAAGGAATCCAATAGTGAGGAGGTGAGATTACATTCTGAGGAAATGGGTAAACTGAAATGGGGCTAGGATTGAACTCAACCAGGCAGCCAGCTTCATTTAGCAGCTTGTGCAAAGTCTTATTAGGAAAATGCAGCGATCCAGAACAGCAGTTCTCCCAGCTCTCCTGGTGCAGGAGGAGGAGTGGGGGTGGCGGGTGGCCAGTGATGGGGATGGAGGAGGCAACCCTTTGTACTCCTGCCAGGCCAGTTCTCCAGGCTCAGCTCCCTTCAGCAATGGAAGTAGATCTGGTGCCAGCCAGCCACTGCCTGCCTCAGCCTTTGAGTTTCCTTCTGAATGAATGTCTCCCCTCACTCACTAAGTGATCCCCCAGGCCATTTCCGACTTTTAATTATCTTCACCAGTCTGAGCCTAGGAGAACATGCTCCAGTGGATCCAGGGAATACAACCTGAAACACATGGAGTCAAGATTAGAAGTGATAGTAGTGACGGGAAATTAGGAAAAAGGTATACATCTGAAACATTGACTGCTGTGAGGAGACAGTGAATGAAGGAGAATAGCTGGGGACAGTGTACGCTGCAGCTGGGGAGGCTCATCTTGCCAAAGCATTAACTGGAGTTCATGAGATTCCAGGTCCAGCTATTAGTAACCTCACTATTCCAAAGATATGGATGTTTGTGCAGTTCTTAAATCCTCTGTTCTCCTCTCATTTGACCTCTCATCTTTTTCTCTCTGTCTTTTTATCTCTCCAACACACACACACACACACACACACATACATTTAAATTATGACCTTTTTTTGAACTCCTCTATGCTTCAGGGAACCATAAGCAGCCTGGAAAGAAGAACTTTTGGCTTCCTAGTTTATAGCTGCTTAAGACTTTCCCATTTGTAAAAAGGTAGAAATATTTAGAGATATAACTAGGTAATTTTGTGTCTGCAGCAAGTTCAAAGATGTATGCTCTTGCCATTCTCAAGGCAGCCTTAGCAATTTTCAGAAGAAAAATGTCATAGAAGTTTGAGATTCTGTAATTATCTATTTATATGCTATGGGTGCCCAATGAGGAGTCCAGAGATTGCCTCATTTGCTGGCTCTATCGCTGTTCATAAGTAAGTGTAATGTGACACACACCCTATATCGGTTCATGGGGATGGGAAAATTAGTTATGTCACATCTGAAAGCCACTTTACATTCATAGGTCATAAACCGGGAGGAAAAATAACCAAAAGTTTCAGTATTCAATTTGTTTACTCTGAGCAAAATGCAACCTCTTCAGCTGATGAGAGGAGTGTGGAAGACATGGAAAAGGCTGTTAGGAGCTCACTTTAAAAGCTCAAAAGGTGTCTGGGACATTAAATAGCTGTTAAAAGCTCTAGTTGGATAATTTAAGTGTAAATGAGTATGAAGTATATGGATTAAATTTGCCTTAAAATACCAGTCTGAAAAATTAAGGGAGGATTTTTGAGACAAACACAGTTTGCCTTTTTTCAAAACCCAAACGTTTGGAAAAAATAATTTCAGAGTCTCAATGAAAGCTAAATGTAGTCAGATTTAACTGTCCGTAATGATCTTCCCATTAAAAGCTACAATTCAGTAATAATTATACCCGCATTAAAATAAGTACATGTGTTTATGCACACATCGCACAAAGTGTGCGAATTCATTCTAGGCTTTTAAAACTTTTTCCTATCATCAATGATGAGACCATATATATCTACATATGCATATTGTATAATAGATATGCATCATCTATGCATTATGACACACATATAAATTATAGATATGTGGTATTATACTATGTATATCAGCAGAAGTTCAGTTTGTGAATCGGCCAGTGTGGACTAGAAAAACCTTCACAATTTGATATACTGGTTCATTTGATCCTTTTGGGCATTGTCTTTTATTTTTATTATTATTAAAATTGGAGTATGATACCTTTTTAGTATATTTTACCCACAGACTATTACTAATATCCCTCATTTTTCTAAATCAATATATAAATAATGTCTTCGATTCCTTCAGAGGATAGTCACATTTGAAATAATGTTTTAAAATACCAATCTTTCACTTTGTTACTCACAGAGCTGTCTTTTTACATGAGTTGTTTATTATGCAATGAGGTTATTCGAGAAAAGACATCTTTTAAATTATTCATCATTATTATTATCATTATTGTTCTATTAAGGCCATGATTTTGCTTAAATTCAATATGGTTTTCTTTAGAATTTAAGCATTATGAGCAACATTTGAGGAAAAAAAATCCATTATGTGTACATCCTGTTCTCTCTTTTATGTTGATTTTTAGAACATGGTACCTTTTATTTCTTCTTAACTCATTAGGGTTTGAGGGCTCAAAAGGAAACAGAAGTAAACTTGATAGATTAGAAAACTGTAGCACAGAAACCTTGCCCTAGCTTACAATGGAAGGTAGTGAAGGTAATAAGCTATTGAATGATTTTCTACTCTTTCAATTTCCAGTGTTTCATTGCAATATACTACTAAAATCTAAGGTGCCCAGCCCAATAGTATTGACATGATTTTTGGAGTTTTGAGGTATACTATCACAGTAACAGTTTGATGTGAGGTTAAAAAGATAACACAGGGATTTTAGAATATGGGAATGTATCCAAGATATTGCATCATGAGGTCACCCTATCTCTTAACAGTGAGGAGGTCAGTGTTAGTCTTCAAGGGTCTGAGACCTGCTAGGACATCCTTGAACCTCACACCTATGTATCCATCACAACCCTAGTGCCTCAGTCCTAAACTATAATTTCTATGAAATGATGACCTTCAAGTTTAAATCTTTCTAAAGATTCACTAAATCAATATAGGATTTCATTTAATTTCTATCCATGTACTAGCTAAAATAATTGTGCATGGCAAGCACCCCATAATTTTTAAAACACTTCTCCAGCCTTATTTGTCTGATAGAACAGTCTTCATTAAATACAATTAAACCCAGTAGACATTAACCTGCCATGTGCCAAGATCACAGTGGGTGTTTAAAGGTGAACAATATATATTTCCTATATTTAGGTCCTCGATTACTCCTTATCCAGTAGCATGCATCTTATCATTGAAATTTCACTGCATAACTAATGGTATGCATAGTTTTTAAACAGCAGCATGGGGCCTGGTGGCGCAGTGGGTTAAGCAACGCACTAGGAAGCAAACCGCAGCCACTGCAGCACGAGTTCGATCCCTGCTGCAGGCCAGGGAGGGGACCCACATGGTGAGGCATATCTCTCCTGCCTCGCCCGCTGCTCCCCTCGGCAGTGTGTTTCAGTTGGTCTGCCTGTTCTGCTCCTCACTCTGTCTGGTGATTCCTCTCACCTCCCGCGGCTTTGCCTGGTGCCCCAGCTCTTGTATGCATAAATAAATAAACCTTTAAAAAAATAATAGAAAAAAATACACAGCAGTATGTAGTAGTTCTTGGACGCACTGAATGGTGTTTTCAGTCAGCTGACCTCCAAGGTCCACTGACTATGAGGGTGGGCTAGACTTTCTCACTCAAGTCTGGCCATGACTTGATGTCAGCAGGCCTAATGGGAGACTTGACCCTCTATCTCTTCTCACGTAGGGCAGTAGGATCTCCTTCCCACGCTGGTAGGCACAGGTATCCCAGGGGCGGTAAGAAGACAAGCCCCAGTGAGAAAGTGCTAGAGAGCATTTCCTAGGCAAGTTGTGCTAATATCTCCTTGGCCTAAGCAAGTCATGTGACTGAACTAGCTTTAGGGAATAAAGAATAAATTCTACCTTTTGCTGGGAGTGGCAGTAATATCAAATTACAGAGTGCTTGCATTTAGGGATGTGAGGAATTTGTGGCTACTTTCTCAATCTACCACATCACATTACCATGTAATACATCTTTCAACAGACCGAGTAGAAGTCAGTACATGTAGCTAAAAAAGGAATCAGATTTGATGTATTAAGGAAGACTTTGTAGAGTAAATGAACAGTGCGTGAGATTTTGGAGGACAAACGGAAGCTCTTCACATTTAAGAAATCTGGTTACAAGACCTAGAGACAGAAGGACAGATATGGAGAATGAGGGAGTCAAGGTGCATTTGAAGGAGAGAGAAATAATCAGACATCACTGCCTTTGTGAGGGTTAGGCTGTGCTGTAATAATGACCTAGAATCGCGCATAAATACTGCTTTGCTCTTGTTGCAACTGACTTCATTAGTAGGGTTTCCTTCTAACTTTGGGTCCTCTTAACCCCCCCCCAAAATTAAAACTCCTTTTTGGTTAACATAGTATTGTCTTTTTATTTTTCTTTTTTTTTTTTTAAAGATTTATTTATTTATGCATACAAGAACTGAGGTACAGGCCAGAGGTGTGGGGGGTGAGAGGATTCACCACAGAAAGCGGGGAGCAGAACAGGCAGATCAACAGAAATACACTGCTGAGGGGAGCAGCGGGCACAGAGGGAGGGGTCTGCTGCGCCATGTGGGTCCCCTCCCTGGCCGGCAGCAGGGATCGAACTCGTGCTGCAGTGGCTGCGGTTTGCTTCCTAGTGCGTTGCTTAACCCACTGCGCCACCAGGGAGGCCCTGTCTTTTTATTTTTCAAGGTGTTCTTTGCAGCAGTTCCAGGCTGTCATTTGTAAATTAACTGTTAATATTAAGCTTGCTTTTCTTTTGAGAAGTGTGTCTAAATGACACAGAAAATCAAGGCCTTCTAGACTACAAACTCTCAGAACATAGTTTTCCAGGATTCGTTAGTCAACTCTCTCTATTCACTACAACATTTAAATGCTCAGTTAGCCACAACTTCAGAGTGATCCCAAGTTGAAACTGGATTTTTCATTTTATTGTTTAGAGCTCTGAGTGCTTCAATAACAAGTTAAAGTAAGAGTCCTCAGTCCATCATTCACTCAAACACTGTTTTAGTCATGTGAATAACAAAAGACATTACCATTCATTTGGAGTTTCTGGACTAGCTGAAGAGAGAAAATAACATCACTGAAAAGATAAAAGTGGCAGGTTTTTATGTTGATGTTTTCATGCCCAAGCAGGGATTGTTAAGTCATTAACAATTGGTATAAAGTGGTATTTCCATTGTTTTAAAGATAAATCTAGGTTCCCCCCATAATTGTCTCACCAGTTCACATTTCCACCAGTGGTGTGATAGGGTTCCTTTATCTCATCAACCTCTTCAGCACTTGTTGTTGGCGGGCTTTTTAATATGTGTCATTTTCATGGGTATGAGGTAGCATTTCACTGGAGTTTTAATCTGCATCTTTCTTGTTAGAAGTGACAATAAACTTTTTTTGTACCTTCTTTTTAGGTTTATTTATGTCCTTTTTGGTAAATTGTTCTTATCTGCTGCCCATTTGTTAACTGGATTATCTGTTTTTTTTTAAATGTTGAATTGAATGAGTTTTTCATATCTCTTGGATATTATTAATCCCTTGTTTTTCAACTTGCCATAATGTGTTAAGCCAACAAAAATATCTTTATTGTTCATATCATGGAACACATTACCAATATTTTCTTCCATGTATTGTATTGATGCAGGTCTTTTATTTAAATCTTTGATCCATTTGGTACTTATTTTTGTGTCTGGCGTTAGCCAGTAATTCAACTTCATTGTTTTATGTATGACTTTTCAATTTTTCCAGTACCTTTTATTAAAGAGACTATCATTTCAACATTTTATAGTCATGGACCTTTTATGATGGATTAGGTGCTAGTATGTGCATGGACTTATTTCTGGACTTTTGATTCTTTTCCATTGAGTCATATAGCTGTTTCTGTGCCAGCACCAATTATTTTAAATACTGTCTTAAAACTGTTGCTTTGTAATAAAGCTTAAAGTCAGATAACATGGTGCTTCCATTTCTCTGTCTTTTTCTCAAGATTGCTTTTGCAATTTGAGGCCTTTTGCAATTCCATATAAATTTCAATATGATATAAACATAGGGGTGCAGGTATCCCTTTGAATCAGTGTATTTGTGTCTTTTGGGTATATTTCTAGGAGTGGGATTGCTAGATCATATGGAAGTTCCATTAGTAGATTGAGGAACCACCATACTGCTTTCCCTAATGGTTGGACCATCTTGCATTCCCACCAGCAGTGTAAGAGAGGTCCTTTTTCTCCACATCTTCGCCAACATTTGTTGTTGCTAATGTTTATAGCAGCACTCTTTACAATAGGTAAGACCTGGAAACAACCTAAATGCCCAAAAAACAGATGCGTGGATCGGGAAGATGTGGTACATATATGCAGTGGAATACTATTCAGCAATCAAAAAAGAAAACCTAGACGCATTCATAGGAACATGGATGGATCTGGAGGGGATTATGCTCAGCAAAGTAAGTCAGAAGGCAAAAGAAAAATACCAGATGGTTCCTCCCCTAGGAGGAATATAAGGGAATCAAATGAGGATCAAGGAAAGGAATAAGAACAATAATAATAATAATAACAATAAAGACACAAAAACCAAAAATGAAAAGAAAAGACAAACTGGGGACACTTGGTGGGGAGGGAAGAGGGGGAGGGTTGAGAGCAGAGGGGAGCACGGGGGACTGAGGTGATGGTGCACTGGTGAAATGGTGATGGGGAATACACGGGGATTACAACTGATGTCAAATATATATAAATAAAAAATGTTAATAAAAAAATTTCAATATGTTTTTGTTCAGTTTCTTTAGAAACTATTGCTGGGGTTTTGATGATGATTGCATTAAATTTAGCATAGCATTTTAAACAAGACAGTCATTTTGATTATACTGTTTTCCCCCATCCATGAGCATGGGGTAGCCTTCCATCTCTTTATCTCATTGCTTTACAAAGTCTTATCGTTCTCATTGTATGGCCTTTTACTTCCTTTGCTAGGTTGATTCCGGGTATATAATTCTTTTTTTAAAATTAATTTATTTATACATATTTGACATCAGTGGTAGTCCCCATGGAGTTCCCACCACCATTCCACCAGTGAACTGTCACCTCTGTCCCCTGTGCTCTTTCTGCCCCCTTCCAAGTCCCTCCCCAAGCCCCCTCAAGATGCTTCTGAATTGTCTTTGTCTTTTGTTCCTGTGTCTGTTTTTTCTTTTCCTTTTTTTAATTGTTGTTCTTTTCCTTGTGCCCCATATTTGTTTGTTTTTTTCTTTATATTCCTCCTCCTACCATCCGATATTTTTCTCTTGCCTTTTGACTTATTTCGCTGAGCATAATTCCATCTAGTTCCATCCATGTTACTATACATGCTCTAGCTTATCTTTTTTCATCGCTGAGTAGTATTCCATTGTGTATACGTAGCACATCTTCTTGATTCCAGGTATATAGTTCTTTTTAAAGCAGTTGTAAGTAGAAATACTTTCTTAATTTCTTTTCCTTTTTTTTCACTGTTTATATGTTAAAAAGCTATTGATTTTTGTATGTTGATTTTATAGCCTATGTGCCTATGACATGTGCTTATGTTCTTTTTTGTTTGTTTCTAATAATATTTTTTGGATTCTTCAGGAAATTTATATGTAGTCTCATATCATCTGTGACTAGTGATTATTTAGTCATCTTTCTTGCTTGCATTCCTTTTATTGCCTCTGTTCATCTGGTAACTCTGGCCAAAATTTCTAGCCCTTAAGTTAAACAGAAATGGTGGCAATGGACATCCTTCCCTTGTCCTGGGTCTTTCAGTTTTTCTTCATTGAGTAATTATATTGACTGTTGTTTTGTGATATTTTAGTGTGTTTGTATCTTCTCATATGTATATTAGTGCTTCATCATTGGGTGCATATATGGATATTATTTTTTCTTGCTATACTGTATTATACACTTAATCATAATGTAGTATCTGTCTTTATCTCTTCTTTTCCTAATTGTAAGTCTATTTTTCAGATATAAGTATGGCTGTTTCTGATTTGTTTTTGGTTGTCATTTGCTGGTGTCTTCCAACTTTAATCTCTAAGTCTGTGCTTGTCTTTGTTGGTAAGGTGAGTTTCTTATAAATAGCAGAAATTTGTACTTTGTTTTTAAATTCATTTAGTCACGCTACATCTTTTGACTAGTAAGTTCAGGTCACTATGTTTAGGTGATTATTAAGATATAAGAGCTTATTACCATTTTATTGATTTTGGTTTTATGCGGGGGAGGGATTTCTTGCGCTTTTATTTTTTTTCACAGCTTCCAACCTTTGTTTTGGTTCTATTTCCATTGTCTTAAGTGATGCTTCTATTGCTTTTTATTTAAGGGTTCTACTGAGGTTAGTATCTCATGGGCCATTGTGTGACTCATTGGACAGTCTGGTTTCTGATTGGTCACATAGTTAGTTTAATCTCCTCCTTTATGTTAAGTAATTTAAGTCTTCTGCATTGAAATTCATGTTCTATTGCTTTATAATAACCTCTTAGCAAAAAAGAAAAGGGGTTTAATCAAAGCAGTACCCAGTGCACATGAGCTTTCATAACAAAGAGCTCAAAGGTAAGTTCATCAGAGGGAGTTGCAGGTCTGCAGAAGGAATCTTATCCATGGAGCTTCCTTGTGTCAGTAAGTTTACCCCACTCATTGTGCAGTAACTAGGAAAGAGGAAGAGAAAAAAGAAGGCTGGTGGGTGAAAGAGAAGGCAGGAGAGAAGAGTGAGTGAGAGCCACATCATTTTCTTTATTATCCTGTCCATTTGCCTTCATTTTTCTGATGTTCTGTCCATCAGCTGCTAACACCTAATTCTCTAAAAAATAAATACAACTTGAGCAAATTAAGTGAAAAGGCTTTGGAAAACTCAATTATTCTGTGTCTCCCTGTTGCTTGGAAATGGACTTCATTTCCCCTTAATGAACAAAATGGTGAGTGACAGCCTGGCCAAATGAGGCGCATCCCAGCTCTGGCTTCATCTGTTAGGCACATGCAGAGAAAGACTTTATGGATTGTCATTGCAGCACACAAGTACATGTGTGTTTTGGTTTGCATGTGTGTGCACATATGTGTGTTCATGCACACATGTGTACATGGTATGTGTGTATATACATACTTAAAGTAAATTGAAAAGCACCTACTTCCTGGAGAGCTGCTATTTTTTCCCTCTCAATCCTTCACAGCAGTTGCTACCTCTTGAAAATCTAGTAGGTTTCTGAGAAAAGTCATGTTTATTATGGAAGTCATTTATTAATAATAAATAGAGGTGAAACTCAGTTAGAAACAGACATATTTTGTTTCTCCATACCTAGTGTGATGGCAATAGTGGATAACTGACTTCTGCTTTACATTATGGGCTTATTTCTTCAGTTATCTATTTTTCTAGTGTCTTTGGTTCATTCATTAATTCAACTAATACTTTTTGAAAGTGTGTACTCTGTCATGAATTGTTATGAGTGCAGGTGGGTAAGCAATATTCCCCCACAAGAATTCCTGATCTGGTGGGAAAGACAGACATATCAAAGCCAAATACATAGAACACAATGTGTTATGTATTCTACTAGAACATCCCCTTTGAGGGGTGATATGATGTCTTTCCAATTGGCAGCATTTCCCCCTATACATTAATGTTGATAAATATGCTATTTGTCAAATTCTATCTGAGTATATGCACCTGCATTTCTATTTTAGAATCGAAGATGTGGCATTAGTACTGCTGACAAGTATGCCTTATCTTATATGTGATATAAACTTTTCATTCTTAAGCTTCTCAATATTGAACAATCGTATCATTTCCATAATCATCCACTCAACAGATAATTGCTGGGCATCCCTTCCATTCCAGGTGTTGTACCTGATGCTAGGATTCTGGGATAAATTTGATAGTTTTTACACTCCTATAGTTTTTAATCTGTTAAGGTAAATGGAAATTAAGCAAATAACCCAATAATTGTTTAATTACAGCTGTAATTGAGTGATATGATGAAAAGGGGCAGATTGCTTTAAGAGAGTAAGGACCTGACAAAGTTTTGGGGAAAAGAGGGATTATTTTAAAAAGGTATTCTCAATAAATGAAATCTATGTGAGTAAGTAATGTAGAGAGGATATAGAATAGTTTGTCAGAAAAAAATGTTTGTATTGTTTTTGTTCCCATATAAAGATTTATTTTTTGCAAGATTGGATGAATTTGGTTTGTAACCTAGAGAAGGGCATTTCTTCAGATAATTTTTTTTCAATCTTATAACTTCTTTTTTTCACATGGGTGTTTTTCTGGAATAGCTAGTACTTTCTGGGATAGCTAGTACTTTCTGGGATAGCTAGTGCAAATTCTTGCAATAAAGGAATACAAGAAGTTGAGTGAGATCATCAGAGAAAGGATACATAGAAGGTTCATTAGTACAGATATCCAAACAGCCAACACTGGTGTTAAATTTATGATGCCTTGCCAGTAGATTATTCCAACCTATGCAAAAGCTCTGTGTAAAAATTGAATGATTAAGTTTATGAGTTAATCTGTTTCACATTCTGTGCCCAGAGTTGACTTCAGAGAGATCCAATGTTCTTACCCTAGGGTCTTTCACTGTGGATCAATTACCCATTCACAACGGTCTTGACTGTATCAAAACACAAACATTATAGACTTCTTCCCTACACTAATTCACCAACTCCTGTATTTATATTTGATAATACAAAACAAGATAATGTGACACAGGGTTTACACAGTGCAATGCAATACAATATAGAACAACACAATACATGTAATAAGTGCTTAATGGAGTACATTCCATGTCCGAGTAATGTGCTAAACACTTGGTACACAATGGTGTGCAAGATGGACATGATTCCTTCCCTAATAGAATTTATAATAAAATCAGGAAGAGCAACAACTAAATGGATCACTATAATAATACTAGGTGCTAGGTACTCTGGACAAAGAAATTATATGATGCCATGGGAACTCAGAGTCAGGGATGCCTGCCTTGCCCATGGTGGATAAATACTGTTTAAAGTGTTAGTCACATGACTTAGAGGTGTTAAGTGGATGAATAAATAAGGGAAACAAATGTTTGTCAAGGCAAAAGAACAGCACAAGTGAAGCCCCAGGGGTTAGCTAGAGTGTAGTGTATTATAGAGTTCAACGTGTCTGCAGTAGAGTGTGAGGAGGATGGTGGCGAGAGGTAAGGACATCAAAGGGATGCTGGTTTTCTCATATTGGAAGATAATTATAGTGACAATAATGCATCCAAAAGTCCAGGTCCAAAGATTCATTTGACAGTCTGCCTTCTTCCTCTGTTGAGACTGCCTTCTGAAAGCATGCCGACTAGACCAAGGTTTATGAGGTCTTTGTTTCCAGCAGTCAATGACTCTTTCAGAAGTAGTCTTTTTTGAATGACTATGTTTAGAATCAGAATTTAAAGGAATTTCAGTAGTCATTCTACTCACTGTATCCCAAACTTTGCTATTTATTTTTTAAAAATATATTTGCTTATTCATGCATACCAAAAACTGGCATGTGGGCCAGAGATGCGGGAGGTGAGCGGATTCACCAGAGACAGAGTGGGGAGCAGAACAGGTGGATCTACTGAAGTACACAGTTAAGGGCAGTAGCGGGAGAGAGGTCTGCTGTGTCATTTTACAGATTAAAAAACTGAGATCTAGTCACATATTGCCCAACATGACAGAGGTATAGGCAGATCTGATTTTAGAATCAAGATTGTACATTTCAAAACCTTTGAACTTGGATTATCACTATCATTAGTTATTATTAGGAGAAACAGTTAAAATCTCTGAAATTTAATTGTTCATGTACTGACTTAAAGCCTTCTCATATTTCGGTGTCAAAGCCATTCATTTCAACTGAGAAAATTTATGGTTTTCCTCCCAAAGATCAGGTGAGATGTGGCAGAGGCAACCTCTTGGACTTGGATGGGAGACGTCACTGAATGCTCTGTGCTCCCTTAACCTCCCAATCCTAGACACTGAAAATAGGTCTCTGAGACTCTGAGAACAAAAGTAGGAAGAATGAGGGTAAAAATATGTCCTCTGTTCATTCACAGATTTGCTGACCAAAAGTTGTCTGATTTTTTATTTCCATTTGGGCCCTAGAGATAACAACTGACAGACAAGCATATCTGTGCTACATGGACAGAAATGCAATCTTTGGTTAGCTCAGGGTAGTACTGGACACGTCTTATGAGGATAGCCTAGAAATGGCCCTTCCAAACGCACTAGCCTTTATTTTCTTAATGGCTTAGAATTACAAAATGTTTTCAGGAGTACAAGATGTTCCAGAAAGAGTGCTGGAGAGAAGTAAATTCTCTTTGTTCCCTTCCTTTTAACATGCCCTTAGTACTCCAGCTCAAGAATCAGAGAATCCAGCAGTTTTATAGCCAAGAGGGCCTTTGATCATCGGGTCTATATTTTATAGGTCAGTCATCTAAGACCCCAGCGATTATGCAATTTCCTAAAAGTTCCATTGCCACATGGTAGTAGATATAGAACTGAGTATATGCAATGTCTCTACAAAAGGACTGAACAGACATAAGAATAGCTGCATTCACTGGCTATCTTTAATTAGTCTGTTCTTTAGTAGAAATGTCTCTCCATCCAATGGATATTTATATGGCATTTGGTACTATGTGAAGAGTATTTTTTGAGCGTTGTCTTTTGTGGGTTTTAAAACAAACTTACGATGGACAGTATCGTCATCATCATCATCATCATCATCATCATCATCACCATCCCTGTTTTCTAGGGCAAGAGTTAACATCTATTAAAAGCTTACCTTAGACCCTAGAAACTGTTTGAAATCCTCTCTGGGCATTAGGTCTGTATTTCTCAACAGTGCCGGCCTCTGTCCCATGATAGGGACAGAAACTGAGATAAAGCAAATATATGTAACTTGCCCATGTTTATAAGGCTAGTGAATATTTGGAAGCAGGATTTGTGCTAGAGCCCCTCACTTCACACCACTACATCTGAAGGAAGCAGGATTTGAATTCCAGTCTGGTGGAATCTAGGACCTTTCCTTTTTCACTGGACTTCACTTTTTCTAAGTTTATGAACATGAAATACAGCTTATCGCAAGTGGCATCTTCCTGGGTGTCTTAATCACAAAGGACAATACACAGGGTGATATATCTTTACCCTACACTAATGTAAGGTCTGTATCAACTGTATAACTCAGATCTTCACACTTCTGAGCAATAATAGTAGCTGGAGTCAAGTCTGCCCTCTGGTGCCTTGACTGTGACTTTCTTGCCCCTTGGGAAGCTGTGACTGCTTTTGGGCCATAGGAAGTGCTTGTAGTCCTGAAAAGTCAGGAAACTAGTTATGTCACTGTATTTCCAAGTTACCCAACATCACTCTCCTCTGCACCCAACCCAGCACACAGCCGCGCACGTGTGCACACACACACACACACAGTGTAACAAGGAGCCTACTATTGCTTAGTTCTATTGTGCGCTTGCATGTTTTTCACAGATGTTTGGTGAAGCCCCTCCTGTGAGGTGGGTCACGGGTGAGTGACAAGTGTGAGCCCACTGGCAGTCTTTACATCTTCCCTGGTGCTCAGGTATCATACCAGCCTTCTCTATAAAGACTCGCTGTGCACCTTGTGATCAGAAAGTCACATAACCCAGATCTTTTCCATCTTTAAAATCATTGATAATGCAAGAGAAGACAGGCTTAAAAGGTCAAGGAGAACTACCCACTCATGTGAATATCAAAACAGTGAGCTTTAATTTGGGTTTATAAACAATTTTTATGTTAAATTGAATGACCAGTTTATTCTTTTTCTTTTAATTTGGCATTCATATAATAACCTTGTCTTAATTCTGTCTGGTGTTTTATTTTCAGAATGTATATTTTTCCACACAGTTTAAATACTTTCTAATTGATGATGCCAGTCCTCTGTTTAAGATGAAAGGAGATTTTTTTTCCATTGCATCTTTTTAAACTATCCTACAGTGAATAGGAATTATGTTATTTAAAAACACTTAGCATAATCTGACAGATAGATACAGTAATGCCTCATTAACTTGGCCTCCATAAATTCAAATTTTAAAGTCATTCATAGACAGGACAGCCCAGAGATTGCAGATGATTTACTCTTCCTGATAATGCATCTCCCAATCCTTTATACATCTTTATATAGGTAATTTACAATTACCTTCTGGCTATATATTGAGATAGGAATGTCCTAGGTAGAAAGTTCCTGAACTGAATAGCAGCATCCTTTCTCCCCACAAATCTGCCAGGTCCCACACAGGGGAGGCAAGGATATTCAGTCTTGGCTAAATAGACACTCTAAGGAAGTATCTGGGGGCAGAAAATAACAGGCAAAGGGAGGTCACTTGTAATTCTCCTGCCTTTAGAGAAAATCTCAGATCTTTTGAGAATCTACTGGTTTTCCTGTGCATTTGTTCTTCTCAGTGCAACTCAGTGTTTTACTAATATGGAAACTGAGGTCAAAAGGCAGTGAATAACATGCTTAAAATATGTGCAACCAAAATCATGGGGCGAGCAATTAATTGGAACTTGACAACTGGTATGGTGGTCTTGAGCAAGATACTAATTATATTTCCCTAAGCCTCAGATACAGCCTTTGTAAACTGGTGACATGATCACACCTCACATGCAACTGTAGAACCTTATGATGTTCCTGTGGTAAGACATAAGTAAATTTAGGTCACTTGCTCTGCAGGGGCTTATAGGATGTTTTAAAGAATGGCAGCTATTTCTCATTACTGTCCAAGATCACACTGTTAGTAAGAGGAGGCACCAGAATGGAAGCCCAGGAGGCAAGGTCCCAAGATTCTGTCTTTTCCCTACCACCCACTATCCTTATTCACATGTGCCTCGGGTGTCTGCAAATTTCTGGTGGAATGAAGCAGGCTGTAGTGGTGGGTGCTCACAGGATCCTCTGGGAGAACATCGCTCTGTGCCTCCTTCTGCCGTGAGGTCTAGATAGTTCTCTATGTTAGGAATATATAGGTAAAGAGATATTTTGCAAAGAAAGTGGGGCCCCTCTGATAAAACTTGTTTTGAAGAAACATGACACTATATCTTATTTTTTATTGGTGGGGGGACCATCGAAGTCACCAGTTCAATTCCTTATTTTACAGATGGATGAAAACAAAGCAGAAAGTAGAAATAATTGCCCAAATTTATACAGCTAGTTGGTAGCAGAGAGGAGAGAAACAAGGAGGATTCCCTTGCTGGTAAAGTCCGGTGATCTTTGTCTATTAAATTAAGGGATGATGAGATGGCTTCTACCAGATTCTGGCATGTCTGCTTCTTGTGAGTGAGTTAACATCACCTTCTCAGAGGACTCTTCCTTGATTATTCTATCTAAATAATTCTGAATTTTCCCCCTATTTTCATACATTGTTTTATTATTTTCATAGTAATTACCAATTGCTGACAGTGAATTATGTATGTTATTATATGCTTATTTTCTACCTGTTCCATTGGCATATGAGATCCATTAAGGTAGGCATTCTGTTTTGACAACAGCTGTATCCCCAACATTGAGAACTATATCAAAAGCACAGAGATTACTAAACCTTCAACAAACGCTGCTTGAATACTGGGAGGTAAATTTGCAGAGGCAATGAGAAGGAGGACAGAGAGTTCCATTCCTGCCCCTAGTCTAATAGCATCATTGAACACTGGGCTTTTCTGAGCTACAGAGACAGCATTGATCTCTTCCAAGTTATTCCTATCCTATGTGTTGCAATGTCCAGAAAATCCCATCTTTTCCTGATTTGCTTTACTTATTCCCTCTTCTTCTGCCTTTTGCTTGACTCTTGTATCATTCTTGAATTCTGATCATATATGTTCCAGGTTGTCAACATTTTGCTCACTTACTACTTACTTCTTATAAATTGGAATAGGATATGTTTACCTTATTTATCTTAGGAAAAGCCTAGAGTACTTGGAGAGAAATCTATTCATCAAAATATATGACCATCTTGAATTGCAGATAGGACATGGTCATTTATTAGGTGTCAAGCATTGTGGTAAGTCCTTGGAATGCAAAGTAGATTAAGTTGCATGCAATATGATTCCATCCCTTTCTAACTGTTTAAAGGTTGCACTTTTCTTATGTGTGCTGACAAGGGAGACAACCAGGAGATATAGTGAAGTAGGAAAAACAAGTAAGTTATCACCTGGTATACTCTATTAAGAACTTATTTTAAAATAACCCAGTTTGTCTCTATCCAGATCTGTCTGTCTATGCCCATGTCTGATTGGATGTCTATGTCTATGGATGAGATAGGCACCCAAAGATTTTTGAGTTACTGAATGTACAGAAAAACATATACAATCTTGGAAAGAACATGACAACTTGATAAGCTCACCATTTCTAAAAGAATGCTATTGCTGAGGGTGGAGCTTGGCTCAATGTACTTTGGTATCTCTTAGGGTTTTTTATGTAATTAGAATAGTATTTGTAATGTAAAAACAAGAGATAGTAACACAGGTTGTACAATGAATGTCTATAATATTGCTCCCCTTGTCCCTCCAAATAAGCCATGACCCTCTCAGGATAGACAGAGACCATTGATTGCAGGGAAGTATGCAAAACACAGTTCATGTGAGGCACATGGGTTTATATGGGATTAAAGAGGATGGAGGGATTTTCTTGCAGAAATTTGGATGATTTCTCAAAGAGATCTCACTTGAGCTGGTTTTCGAAGAATAGATAGAAGCTCAGCAAAGTTTTCCACACAGACAGCTGCATGTATTCAGGCTGGGGTTAAAATGAAGCTGTCTGAGCATTAAAGAGGGGGTCAGCATGGAAGCGGGGCAGGATATGACTGCAGAGCAGCATGAGTGGACTGAAAAGGTAGACCGAGTCCAGACTAAATGTGGCTAACCTCTTCAGAGAGCTCTCTGGATTCAGTGCAGAAACTGAGTCACTTTGTTCTTTAATTTCATAAAATTATTTTTGAGCATCCATTGGGTGTTAAAGTTTTACTAACATGACATTTCATGATGAGCAGTAAATATCAGGAATTTGAACACTAGTAGACAAAAAAAAAATGGAGCCATTTCTTTCTTATTAAAAAAAACGCAGATGGCAAGATGATATTTTGGTTGTTAGGTTAATTAAGGATGGGCTTCTCCAATAAAATCAAGGTGTTGCTGAAGAACTTTTAAGTTACTGCTTTGGGGAGTACAGGGAGAGTTCATGCTCTTTGGAATACAGACAGGGGAAGGATGGAGATGTGTAGCTGGAGCCAAGGGTTCTTGAAGTCAGCATCAGAATATCTGTAGCATCGATTCTTCTCTTGGTTGTCTTCAGAAGTGGAGAGTTAATTTGTTTGGCTCATCTGTCTCTCTGGCTATTTCCCTCTCTTCTGTATTATTGGATTTCTATCACTAGGGGACTTCAGGCATGTGGGTCTGTGTTGGAGCACTGGACTGTGAACTTTAGTTGTTGTTTTTTAAGAATGCTCTTAAAACTAAAAAGAAAAGAAGTGCTTTCTTGTAAAACGATAATGGAAACAAAGATAATTTCCAAAGGCAACACATAGAGATATAATATTTTTCTTTTTGTTTGCCCCCAGAGCTAATTTTAAGCAAGACATTAGTTTCAGATGCTCTAAAGAATTGTGCTTAAAATTCCTTCTTCCTCATTTCTTTCCTAATTCCTGCATAAGTGAGGCTCATTCTGTTTTTTATGATTTATTTTTATTATTTTTATGCATGCAAGAACTAGGGTATAGGCCAGAGGTAAGGTGGTGAGAAGATTCACCAGAGACAAAGTAGGGAGCAGAACAGGTAGACTGACTGAAATACACTGCTGAGGGGAGCAGCAGGCAAGACAGGAAAGGTCTGCTGTGCCATGTGTGTCACCTCCCTGACTGGGGATCAAACTCATACCATAGGAGCTGGCAATAACTTGATAGCACTGAGATTTAACCCCTTTGCCACCATGGAGGCCCAGGGCTATTCTTTTCCTGAAATTTTTCTGCCCTTGAAGACTTAGCTTTGCCCCAAACTTTATAAACTAGTCTCCTATTCTTTTCAATTAGTCTTTTTAAGATTTTTCCCTTTTCCTTTTTAAAATGCATTGCTTTTCTCTGAAAAGAACCTCTAATTCATCATGTTTGTATTCTATATGGGGGAGTAAGCTCTTTACTTAAATGCTTTGTTATGTACTTTTGCATATAAACTATTCTAAGATGCAGAGAGATGGGTTTCAGTGAGGTATATATTGTCATTATTAGGATAAAACATATCACTTCTATTTAAATATATCCTCTATCCAATATGTGTGATACTTATAACCTTCCCATCAAGTTCTCAAATAGCCTATTGGAGCTTCCCCTGGGGACGTCTCTTCCTGGCACGGCCTGCTGCTCTGCACAGCTAACCCGTGTAGATGGGGCCCCCTCCACCGCAGTTCCATGGTCTCCCTGTGCAGTCCAAGCCCTGATATTAGTTCTGTCCTGGAGGGCCTAGAGAATCGATGTGACTCCACTTCTCACACTGGAATATGGGAGCACGAGGGACTGAGGTGATGGTGCACTGGTGAGATGGTGATGGGGAATACATGGGGAATACAATTAATGGCAAGTATATGTAAATTTTAAAATATTTTAATAAAAAAAAAGAATCACAGAAAAAAAAATCGATGTGACTCCACTTCTCACACTGATTTTCACTTATTCAAAGGCAAATATGTTGTCTCTTTTAACACTGCTCTTCTTCATATCTATCTAAAGTCAGATGGTGAAGCCCCACTCAGCTCTGGTTGGTTCTGCTCACAATTCTCTCTTGTATCAGCCTCCCCAGATGGAACCTAACCTTCATACAGTACTGTGGGAATCTTATTTCTGTCGTTTTCCTATTGTACTTCTTTAATGGAGCTACTATTAAACTAAATAAAATCTATGATCACATTTGTATTTTGTATTTTAAATACTCATTTCAGGCCTCACTGGTGGTACAGGGGTTAAGTCTCAGTGCTGTCACCACTAGGGCCTGAGTTCGATCCCCTGCCGGGGAGGTGACCACATGAACCACAGCAGACTTCTCCTGTCTCACCCACTGCTCCCTTCAGCAGTGTATTTCAGTAGATCCACCTGTTCTGCTCCCCACTCTGTCTCTGGTGAATCCTTTCACCCCCTGCACCTCTGGTCTAGATTCCAGCTCTTGTAAGCATAAATAAACACAAATAAATCTTTAAAAATATATATACAGACATTTCACTTTTAAACTCAGGGCCATGAGAATGCTATAACATTTTTGAGGAGTTTTCACACCTATTACTTGCTAAACACATCTCCACACTGAGTTTAAGTTTTTAGACAAGAACTTATAATAATCAAACTGGAACAGGGCTTGAAACAGTTTTATCACCTCAATCGATATACAAATCATTGAGTGAAACTCATTTTGGAAAGATACTCAAGTGAGTTTTCATTTGTTCCTGGGAAGGTGAAAAATGTCAATATCATTCATTTTTTTCCTATTATAAAAAGTGTGGCTACACCTTATCTGGATAAAGGCATAGCTTAAAAATTAGGTCACCTGTCTGGTTGACAACTCTATTTTGTAAGTAATCCTCACAATGAAGCCTCCTGGCAGAAAATAATTTTAGTGTCTGTTATTCCTTGATTTTTTAGGCTATGCCAAAGCCAGAACTTCTCAGAGAAGATAACTATTCTCTCCCTAACTCCCCTGTTTTTTGACTCAAAGCTGATCTGAATGCCCTCCCACTCAGGTGATGCTCGCTTCATTTAAGAAGGAGCCGGTGAGGATGACCACATGCAGGTGGGTGTGTGAAAATTTGACAGTCCAGTCTCTGTGGGTCTCAAGATCTTGCTAGATCAATACCCACTGCAGTGAGTAGTGTGGCTATTGACTTGGAATTTATTGCCATAAACATGGTCTGTCAGCCTTTCAGAAAGAAGAGCTCCATGACTGACCTACAGACTGGCTCGCCCCTGTGATTAGTTGTTCCTATCTAATTGCAGCGCATGGCTTATTATCATGCATTTCCAGACCACAGTCACTCCTTGGAAGCAGTGAGACATGGGAGTGAGTCTACACTAGCAAACTTAGTATGATGGTCACTCTCCCGTTGGCACATTCATTAGGTACCATGTGTTGCATTTGGTACAGAGCTTTCATATGACATAACTTCTGCCTTTAGTGAGGGAGCATATTAAGTCTTAGTGGTCTTTACGAAAAAGCTGATCCATTTTCAGATTAAGGAGAAAATATCACTTCTGCGTTAAAGTTATACTTTAATAGTTACACCTCTCAAATCATTTCAGATTTCACAGAGCAAGATTCCAAGCATCCATGATGTATCACTGGGGAGGCTTGTAAGAGAAAGAGGTACTGAAGTAGAGGACGATCTTTCTGCTAAAATATTATATTGGTTGCAATGAATATAAAATATTGTGTAGGTGATGGATTCCATCTCCCAGCATGAAAAAAGCCTAACTCACTTTTACTTCATATAGCAAATTTCTAATAGCATGCTGATTTGGGACAAGACAACATATTCAAGGCTAATCATTGCCAGTTGACTGGTTTTCTTAATAGTGTGAACCCTATACCCTGTCTTTATCAGAAAGGGTGAGTTGCCCTCTCTTTGAATAATGTCAGTTTGCACATAGAATCATGCCTACTTCCAGTAAAACTTTGAGCTCACTGCAGTTACAGGAACAGGTCCTAACGCCTCAGACATGTAAATAAATTGGCCTTTACTATTTCAGATACTCATCAATTATGAGTGCCCCACCTCTGCAACCAGACATCGACCAGGCTCTTGGCTCGCCCACTGGCTTTTCTTATTTTTTGCTCTAGCCCTGGTAGGGTCCCAGTTGTTGCTCTTTCTCCTCCCTAACACTGCCCTTTTCTTCCATTATTCTGGTCCTTGCATTAAAGGGAAGGAATAATGTTTGATTGTCAATAAATCTTTCAGTGAGTAGTGCTATTAAGGGGCAAAGTATTTTTATTTGAAAGTGTGGTTCAGGCAATGGAGACATTTCAGAGTTGGTGTTAAGATTATCAAGCTATCCCCACTGGTATCAAGAAGCAGTCTGCTTGGCAAGATAGTTAAAAATAGCCTTCACGAAGGAGCATAGATTTTTCCTTGTCACTTTTGCAAGATTAATATGTATGAACATCTCCCAAGAGCCTCTGGAAGGATTGTTGGGTAGAGGGTAGAAACCCAGTCATTGGTGTCCCCATGGAGAAAAGATAAGGAGTCAGAGTGAACAGCTGTTTGAATGGATGCATTAAGCTGGATCAAAATTACCAAGGTGGTTAAGAAACCCACTAATAACACCGTGCAAGACTCAGGGGCAAAATCGATTTAGGGAGTTCAGGAAATTCCACACCTGGGTTGGTGCAGTAAACTCCAAAGTCATTATGAAGAATTAGTTAAGCCTTCTTGTTCCTCATACATTTATTTTCCTTGATCCTATTTAGTTCTTTCTTCAATTTGCTAAGACACAGGTGTACCCAGATCTCAGCAGCCCATGAATCTTTGAAAACTAAACTTCCCTGCAAAGGAAGTTGAAGTCCCACATCACAGCCTTCAATTTACAGTCACTTACAGTGGTCACTTCAGCTCAAGAAAGTCTTTGTGCTGCTTCAACTTAGAGAAAGAGAAGGGGAGAAATATTCTAGTCTAAAATTATGCTACCCTACTCCTTGGGACATTACTGATTTAGTATGACAATACACTTCATTCATGTAACAAATATTTGTTAATTGTATACTGTTTCAAGATTTTCTTGGTGCTGAAGAATATGACTGTAAAGGAGATCAATATGACCCCTGTCCTCATAGAGTTTATAATTAAATAAAAAAATAAAGCTATATAGCAGGAAATTTTATATATGATAATAAATATGATCCTTCTGAAGATAAAGATCTTTTCCATGATAACTTTCAACCCATACTTCTTCGCATACTATGTAGTTCTACACAGATGCCATGGGGATATTTTATTAATAGTGTGATTGATGACAGAAAATAGTCATTGATTTTTGTCAATGGCACTTGATTGGGTGCCATAAATGAGAGCTGGAACAGAATCCAAAACAAAACTCAATATATGAAAGAAATGTCTGTCAAAGTCAGAATGAGATTTAACAAGGACAAGCTAGGATTTTATAGAAAGACAAAGATTGCTGATGTGGAAGATCCAAGCATTTTTTTCATGGGTGCTCATCCTGCCTCAGCAATGAATAGTGGGTGAGCACTTATTGAACACCTATTGTTTTATGCACAATACACGAGGAGACTTTTAAAGATTAGAGAAATGTATGTTAATAAAATAAAGCTGAATAAGGACAGGTCAGGGTTTTACTAAAAACCATAGAACATAAAATTTTAAGATATTAGCATTTTTCCCATTCATGCCCTCTCCACTATAGCAATAGAATTGAATAAGTATATATTAAGCACATACTACATGCAAAACTCATGTACTCTGGAGTCTTATGACCTATTAGGGGAATGTGTATACATTTAATGCTATTCAAAGGAGAACTAAATAAGTGCTATAAAATGTACTCTAATTATGATTCCACTGGAGTACAAGATTATTAGGAATCAACAATAAATAAAAGAACTATGTAAGGCAACAAGAAAGAGTTGATATTTGAACTGTACCTTAAAGAAGAATATTAGCAGGTAGAGAAATATCTCCCACATTGAATTTATCCTGAGTAAAGCCATAGACAGAGAACATGGAGTTGAAGTTCATTATGAGTATGTCTGCGGAACAACCTTCTGAAGAGAGAATGTAGTGATGTGTGAAACTGAAAAGGTAAAGTAAGAAGAGACCACCAATGTAGATTGTGAAATTCATCCTATGGGAAATATGCCATCATTGAAGGATCTTAAGAAGAGGGACATTTGTGTTTTGTGAACCTCCTTGTGAAGGCCATAAAAGAATGAATTAATGTGGAGGCATGTAGGTATATGAGGTAGTTATGGGATTATCATAACTAGGAACCTCGTTATTTTGAAAAGATGTGGCCTGATGTAAAGTTAGGAAGTTATTATGGTCCTGAAAACAATGGACATGAACATCAACTGGTTAAGAAAGTTAGGTTTGCGTGGACTAAGAGAGGTGGGTTGAGGTATACTAGCTTCTTCTTCACCTGAACTATACAAACTGCTTCCTTCAGAAGCAAACAAAAGTAGACATTTATACCTGGGGCAGGTTTTATTTCTGAATGTAATAACTTAAAAGTGTTCATAAGACTCCCTTTTTTCTCCAAAGTCACAACATATTATTCAGGGTGTTGTTTTCCTTTTCTTTTTCTTTTCATTAAGGGCCATATAAGACATTGATTATTGTTGTTGTTATTGTAATTCTTAAAATTACATTTTCTTTGAATCATAAATCAATGGATTATCTTCCCTCAAGGCTCTTCGTCTATTTAAAGAGTCAAATCGATTTTTATAGGATATGCCAACAATAAATCTTTGGTTCTTATTTTTTTCCTCCAGAAGACTTTTGGATCAGGATTATTATTATCATTATTTATTATTTATTGAGTGCTGTCAGTAGTCTCAGCAGTATACAAATATAAGTGGATAAACATCATCATTAAATCTGTTTCCAAAAGGAGCAGGTGTTTATCATGAAAGAAAGTATTTTGGATTACCAAAATAATGTTCATTAGTGGTTTTCATTTCCTGGAAAATACCGTTTTTGTGGTCATTCAACTCCTGTGGCATTTTGAGTGGAATAAATGGGGGACAACTTTTCATTTCTGGCTTGTTTCCAACTTGGGAGTTACCTCGTGCTTTTTGAAAACTATCTTTGATTTAATTGGATCAGCTTAAGTTTGATACCTTCTAAGATTTTCTCTTCATTGGTGACTTAAACAAAACACAGCTAGCTTTTTCAAGGGAAAAGTTTACACTTGCTTCTTGCTTTTCTCCTTCTGGCCAACTCAGATCTGTCTTCTTTTATGCTATTTATTATGATTGGGGAGCCTGTAAAAATAAGGACCAAAATTCTTCTTGTTCCACCAGTTATGAGTTGGAAAGGGATGTATTCTATCATGAATGACCAAGAGGAATGCTCCATTATCTTGGCACTACCTCATGGGTGTCCATTAACAATAGCATTCTCCATCTTTTCTGGTCAAATTTAAGCAACATCTTTATGCCCACAGTACAATTTTCTAATTCTGTTTTCTGTGTTTGCAGAAAAGAAGCAAGGCAAAGAAAAAAAAAAGATTCATTTATCTCCAAATTTTATTTTTGTCATTTGTTTTAAATTCTTTCCAAATATCATATAAATAAGAACTGTAAAGGAAAAGGAAAAGGAAGATTCAACTATTGGGTTGATTTAAGGTTATCAAACAATTACAGCGACAAAGCCAAATTTCATTTTGAGTATAACATTATGCAAGATATTTTCCCTTATTATCTCAATTTATATTCACAATAATCCTGGAAGGAAAGCAAAAAATTTGTTATATTTAGCATTTCAAATCTATGGAAGATGAAACTAGGATTCAGAGAGGTTAAATGATTTGCCCACAATTAAACAACTAATATGTTGCTGATATTGAAACCCTATCCCTTTTTATTACTTAAAATTGAATATGACGAAGTAAGAACCAAGACCAGGCAACAAGGGATAGAAACAGAGGAAATGCAATAAATGATTCAGTGAGTAAATGCTAAGGGCAAAAGCAATGGAAGTGCTGAATGAATGACTTTTAAACATGCTCCCAAATCTATGAGTAAGCAGTTGGTCTCATAATTACATACAACTTAGACTTGCTTATCTTCTCCGAACTACATAAAAAGTATCTCATGTATATATTATGACCTACATTGGGAAATGGACCCATTTATAGTGTTATCAATCTGCAAATGAGCTTCTCTCTCCCTGTCCAAATTTGGAAAAACATTCGAGACTATCAAGATATTATAGTATTATTGGCACTGGCTTCAGAAGATTAACAACTCTCTGACCAAGAAGGAAATAATTCTACCCCTTCATCTGCTTTTCTAAATGAGCAAAGCTAAGCACTTAAAGTCCGATAATGCACAGGGGCCTATGTGCATTGCATTCAAATAACATTTCATGAGCACTTACTATGTGCAACGATGTTTCATTGTTCTTATTTGTCTCAGGACTAAATAATCTTAGGTCGTTCTACAGTATATAGCTCTAAGGTTTTCTACATTTTAGATCAGAGAACTATTCTTCCAAAATCTTGCCCATTTACTAATGTGACAAAGGATTATACACGTTTCAACATGCAATGCTCATAGGAGCATGTCAGTGGGAATCTGTGAAATTGTAAGAGATGAAGAGTTACATAGTATGCTTCCATCCTTTGGTACAAATAAGAGTTATTTTTTCCAGTAACTTATAATGTTGTGAAATAAACATTTAATTTTCTAAATTGTTATTAAAAATCATTAGTGAAAAAGCAACAGGGAAGAAGCTTACAACTCATTAATGAAAATACAAATAGCCTAATTTTAAAATAATCAAAGAACATGAACAGAAATTTCTGCAAATTTGATTACAAATGGTCAATAAACACATGAAAAGATGTTCCACACTACTAATCATTACAGATATGCAAACCGAAACCTAATGAGATATCATGTTATACCCACTGGAACAGCTAAATTAAAAATAGAGATAATAACAAGCTTTGGAAAAAAGTAGAGAAACTGGAACCCTCATGTTAATGGGAATTTAAAATGGTGCAGTTGTTTTAAATAAAAGCTGGCTATTCCTCAAAGGTTCAAATGAAAACACATGACTCAGCATATGCCCAAGAGAAGTGAGGATGAATGTGCATATAACTATGTGTATATAGTATGTGAATATGACTGCTGAGGGCACAGGGTTTCTTTTTCATGATGATAAATTTGATCATGGTGATGGTTATAAACCATGGAATAATATACTTTAAGCAGCTAAATGTCATATGAATTATATGTTATTAAAGCTGCTACCAAAATCCCGACAGGCATTCAAGGACAAAGGTCACTGAACGAGATCACCAATATCGTTGTGATGCACGTTGACTCCCTTCTTCCTTCCTCTTACTTTAACACTTTAAATAGTTCTAGAAAAGGTAGCAGTTATGTGTGTTCACATTGCCTTGCAAGACAGAACCAAACATGTTTTTCATCTCTTGTCTCCATGGGGAAATTTTACATGTTTGGGACTGATGATGGCTTAGAGAAAATTCCCGGCTGGTCACAGCATGTGTGTCTCCAGCTTTCAGAATTGAAAATCATCAGAAATTTCTGTGTCTACTATTATCTGTAGGATTATGTCTTTATTGATCCCACCTGTCTGTAGCCAATGGGAACTACATGAAAATGATGAAGTCCACTGAAATAAAAATTCAAAATCTGGTGAAAACATAACCAGATTCCAGAGGGAAGGATGAGAATCTGTGTGGAGTCTATTCAATACAAGACAGCAACCCCTCCTTGGTTTCAGTGTTTGTTTAGAAGAATGCTCAGTTGCCCTAACTGCAAGCAGTCCCCAGGGATGGCTGTGAAGTAACTGTGACTTTTTCCCAATTATATAGATGACTGGTTCATTTGGGAATCAGCCATGAATTGATTGGAGCCCTGCCTGGTGAATACCCTTAAGAAGTTGGCAGTGAGCTATATAATAAACTGGCAACAAGATATAAGGGAAAGGATGATGAGATGTAGGTGTAGATGAAATTAAGCACAGCCTCAAGGTAGACCAGGCACCTGTTATGCTGGGACATGCTGAAAGAGTCTTATTCATAAGCAAGAAGAGAAAGGGACCATATGACCTTTCACTATTCCTGTATTTTTAACTATGGAATATGTACTTAGTTATCAGTTAAGATTTGGGTAATATCATGTATAGAATGCTCCATTCTTATCTAAGTGCTAAAATACTAGACATGACCATTGAGAGGAACATCAGGCACCACATGTTTATGTTAGTACATAAATGATCATATTTAAGAAATGAAATTTTAGGTCAGATAATTTTTAAGGTTAATAATACCTAGAAGGTTAATAATAACTAGAAATAGTATTTTCTAGTTCTTTATCTAGGTTTTTATCTATCCCTTTGTTTAGTAATATATATTAAATACTTACTCTATGTTGGTCACATGCAATACAAAACTGGCAATACAAAAATTATAGACAAAATTCCTATCCACATGGAATTTAACACATTTTCTGCAAGAAGGACATTAGAAAATAATAAACAAATGCACCAACTGTATGGAGTCTGATGATTGCATCCAAGGGAGTAGACATGGTGATGTGGTAGAGGGGAACTGAGACACAGGGAAAGCTTTACTTTATAACAGGTTGGTACTTTAGGAAAGACTTCTCTGAACAAGTGACACCTGAGAAAACATTGAGGAAAGACACTCCAGTCATTCAAAACTCTGAGGGACACAAAAGCCAAAAGGGAAGCAAGAGCACAGGACCTGAGATGGAAGGAAACTTTTAGGCTCAGAAAGAGGATATGTGATAACAGCCTAGTAACCAAGTCAGAGAAGGTGAGAGGAAGCCAGACATGCAGGGAATCTTAGAAATCATAGTAGGTGAATGTTTATTCAGCAGAGTCATTTAAACTGATCTCCATTTAAGAATGATCACGATATTTTAAAAAGATTTATTTATTTGTGCATAGAAGAACTGGGGTGCAGGCCAGAGGTTTTTTGGGGGAGGTTGAGAAGATTCACCAGAGACAGAGTGGGGAGCAGAAATGGCAGATGTACTGATACACTGCTAAAGGAAGGAGCGGCAGAGACAGGAGAGGTCTGCTGCACCATGTGGTTTAGCTCCCTGGCTGGGGATCTGACTCAGGGAACAATGGTGATAGCATCGAGACTTAACCTTTAGGCCACCAGGGAGGCCCATGTAACTATTTTGTGGAAGATGAATTTGGAAGGTTTAACTAGAAGCAGATACTAGTCAGGAAAAAGTTGCAAGAGTTTAGGTGAAATGGACGCTTGCATAGTGGTGGTGAGCAGAAGGCTGGAGAGGGAGTCAGGTTTCAAATGCAGATTAACAGAAGAACAAATAGGACATGGTGATGAATGGGAAGTCACTGCAAGAGGAAAAGGAAACAAGGATGCACCCTTGACTTGGGTAGTTGCATAGATGGAGGTGCCATTCAACCAGGTAGAGAAGAACTGGGTTGTTTATTGGAAGGGCTGGAGCAAGGGCCAAGGATTTGGTTTTGGATGTACTAAATTTGTGCTGGGACACCAATAGGAACCTATGTGGAGACATCACCTGGGCAGTTCTGAGTGCAAGTTCATAGCTAAAACAGTTTCTACTAGTGTCAGAGTCCAGAGATAAGCCTCGATAAGGAATGAGACACGGATAGGCAGTTTCTTCATCTAAATGCAGCAGAATCTCACTAAGAGGAATTCAGAGACTTTCTGTGTGCAATTTTGGGGTAAAGTAAAAAAAAAAAAAAAAGACTTTCTGTGTGTGTGTAATTTTGGGGTAAAGATTTCCAGATAAAAGTAAGAAATCTTAGGGAAAATACACATTCGTTCCCTATTATTGAATTTCTTCCCCAAACTCTGGATGCTCAATTTCCTAAATTTTAGAAATCTCTTCATATAAGCACATTTTAAAACAATAATTTGTTTTTCTGTTCCTTGCATATGTGACATGTTCCTCTTTCACCTCAGACTTCCCTCAAACTATTTTTTAATTCAACCCTCTATTTTCTATGAAAGAAGAATTATTTTATTCCCATTTGTATCAACTTTTTAGAAATAAGGGTAGTCATAGACTTGATAACAGGAAGATATACTGAACCAATTTTGCCACTGTTTGTCAGAGTAAAAGATGAAATTATTTTTTTTTCATTTTTAAAAAAATTATATTCAATTGCATTTGACATCGTTTGTTTTCCCCCGTGGGTTCCCACCACCATTTCACCCGTGCACCGTCACCTCAGTCCCTTGTGCTCTTTACATCTCATCGCCGTCTGTGCCCTCCCCTCCCTCCACCCACCCCCATGGTCCCTTAGGTTTATCTTTAATCTTTTGAGCTTGTTGAGTTGCTATGTGATTGTTTGGTTGCTTTGGTTATGATCGCCCATTACGATGACATCATTTTAACCTGAACGGTGACTTTTATAGAAAGTGTCGTAAGGACGGGAGTCGAGAGACTTGCCCAAAGGAGAGCCCAAACATTTGCTCCTCAAGGCTGAAGCTGGGAGGTGGCCCCTCTAACCTCTCTAGTGTATGACAGCACCCTGAGAAGAGCTCTGTAAACCCTTAATGATATTTGTGATGACAACTCATGGGGCAATGATGTCATCCTTTGACGTTCAACTGATACTGACCTGAAGTAAACCTCCTCTTTGTTGATTGAAGTCATTTCCTCCTGAGGACAAAAGAGTGGCAGGCTTTAAAGGTTAGAAGCCAGGTAAGCTCCTCATGGACTGGAGCTGGGACAGAAGCCTGATTCAAGAGTTCCAGAGCAGCACGCTCTGGATATAAAAGCACTTGGAACTAGATCTTGATTACCTCACTTGGTAACTGTGTGGGCTGACTACGTTTCTTTCACCCTTCAGAAGTTGAGAAAAGTGTAAAGGAGAGAATCTGACTAGGGGGAAACAGACCAGGTAAACAGAGCCAGGACGGATATCTATGTTGGCAGCAGATAGCAGGTGGGCGAGTCCAGCACCTGACAGCTAGAATTCAAAAATGAAACCATCAGAGCTGAAGCCCACACACTGCAGAGTTAGTTCTGGAGCTTGACTCTGGCCCATACAGGAATTTCTTATGGAATTTCTGCCAAACAGTCAAGCAGACATAGCCTTGAGAGTACCAACACCCAAGTGGAAGGATGGAAGAAAGTGTATAAAGGTATCTTTAGGTGCAGTTCAGAGCACAGTGCCCCACCACCACTTCCACCCCAACCCCAAACAAGTTGGCAATTTTTTCCCGATGGGCCTCCCTGCTTCTATCTTTTTCCTACAATCTGTTCTCAGTACAGTGCCCTTTTCTTTATAAATCAGATCATGTCACTCCTCTGCTCAGAAAGCTTCAATGGCTCCCCAGCCCATTCTGAGGAAATCCCAAAATTCCTGAGGGCTCCATATCACCTAGGAATACCTCCGCCATGTCCTCCGTCTCTGGCTTCCTTCCCCCACACACTGCCAAAGTCCTCTGATGGCCTTCCCTCCTCCCCTTCTTCATTGTTCCAGCCACACTGACCACTTGGCTACTCTGGCCTCAGGACAGTTCCTACAACTATTCTAGAATATTCTTTCCCCAGATATTTGCTCAACTATCTCTCTTGCCTGCTTCAAATTTTTGCACAATTGTCACCTTTACAAAATATTTAAGCTGACAACTATAATTACAATGGTAGCCGTACCTCTATCTCCGTTCCCCTGGCCTTCCTGTACTTGAAAATTTTCTACAATACTTAATACCATCTAAAAGGCTTATTTGTCATGTCATTCATTATTGTTTACACTTTCTAGAATAAAATATGAGGGAAAGGATCGCTGACCATTTTTTCATGGATGTAACTCAAGCATCTAGAACACCTGGGCATTGTTAACACAATATGTATTTATTGAATGACTGCGAGCAGAGGCCACAAAACAGTAACCCAGAGTGAGATAAGAAAAGCAAGGATGTATGAGAACAAGATGGTTTTCCTCCATCCCTCTCTTTTTCCCATTCTGCATGTTCCCCATTCCCTCTTCCCTCCTTTTTTCTACTCTCTCCTCCACTATATAATATCCTGCTTTCTCCATCTAATGTGGGCATCCAATTCAGAGGCCAACCGAAGTCAAATTTAAATAACTTCACTGTTAAGTCACAGAAGTGATATTTAGAAATAAACAAGCAAATGAGTCCTGTGCCCTTAAAATCTATACTTATGTCCATTCCTCTCCATTCTATCACTTCTGGAAAACTTTTGTTTTGGAATTATACACGAAGCCCACAGTCAATTCTTTTGCATATCCTCAGAGGTACGCAATTTGATTTCCCTCACAGTGGGACCACTTTTGAGAAGCAAATAAATGCTATGGAATGTCAAGTCTGATAAAAGAACTAAACGATCAATCGGGATAATGTGGTTTAGATCAGAACTGAAATAACTACAAAGGCTTGAGATTAGATTTCTGGTTTTAAGCAAGCTGGCAATACTCGAAGATATACAATAATTGCCCATCATAGAATAAATGCAGTAAGTCCTCAGTTAACATGGTGGCTAAGTTCTTGGAAATTGGGACTCTGGTTGAAACAATATGTAGAGAAAACAGACCTTTGAATAACATCATTTTATTCAAAGGAGACCATGATTGTTTCATTGTCATCAGTGTAAGGACAAAACATGGAACGAGACAATGGTGTTCAAGGATCTACTGTACGTACCAGTGTGAAAGTGACTGCTTTGAAATACAGCACTCCTGGGCATTTTCTGAGAATTTAATAAAAAAAAATATTGTTCTATCATTACATCTCATGCCTTTCCTAGAATTCAAATGTCATTTATATTTAAGATTCTACATCTGTGGAATGTGAGGATGCTGTTTTTCCATGGCATGCTGAAGGATGGGAGTACAACGAAGAAAATGTGTAAATGGATCAGCGCTTCGCTGTGGAAAAACATCATATCAACAAGAACTTGTGCTTTTTGTGACATGCCAGAGACACAAAATACACTTTTTTTTTTCTTTTGCTTTTCATTCACCTCTGTTCATCCTCTCCCTGCCCCTTATTGAGTTTTCTTAGGTTTAACCATCTGAATTATTTTCTGTGTGTGATTGTTCCTTCATTCCTTCCACCCCCCACATCCCACTGTGCAACCATTTTGTCCTTCCTGTTGGGATCCATTGTAGATGGCTGTCTGCTGCCCTGTGATTGGCTGAAGCCTGCAGCAGCTCTCAGAGATACCCTGCAGACACAGTGAAATAAAGTCAAAAAGCTGTATTAATGTAAGTGGCTTTTCTTTGCAGTTAGGACTGCTATTATAGTGTTGATGGTTGGTAATAAAAGACCTTTTAGTGTGGGAAATCAAATAATCTTATACAAACATAAATGGGCCTGGACAATGATTATCCTAATGTAATTGGAGAATGAAGCCTGATTATGGGTGTCAGTTTTTGCCTTTCTTAAAGTATTATAAGGCTAATGTAACAATTGATAGATTGACACTGTTTGCAAGGTGTGGAGTTTATCATTAATATGCTACATTTCCTATACCTGATTTCTCTGTGCTCAAGTCATTTTGTGTGTGAGGTTTGAAAGCTCAGATGCTGCAGAAATTTCCGAAAAATTTCTGCAGTGATATATGATAGAGTCAAGTTTGGGGGAAAACTCAAACTGGTGTTTAAACAAAATTTCCCAATTCAAGGTGTATTCAGTGTTCACCCAGGCTCCCAAGAGAACTGAAGGCAGCCACATTTAGGAAGGAAGCATTTAAGATGAGACTGAAAAGTCCTGTGGGAAACAATTCTGTATTTGTTAGGCAGTAATTCACCCACCTAGGAAAAGGTTTCCATTTATCCTGAAAAATGTCATTGTTCCATTTTAAATAACATATGGTTGAAAACATGTTTGTTGAGATTTAATAACTGCCATCAATGTCTTCTGTGACTAGCTGCCTGCTTGGTAACAAAGATCTACTGTCCTACTGAACTGAAGTCGAGTTCCCTGTCTTAATTACTTTAACTAGATAGTTAATTTAATGGACCTGGGTTTTATAGATCTGCCAATGGTGATTTTTATGTGTACATAATGGAGGACCAGCAGAGCACACTTCTGTCTAAAGAACAGATGTTGCTGCCAAACTCAATCTTGCTATTCAGACCAAAATACCTCTGTTGGTTTTTCCCCTCCTTACAGGATGTGTTCTTTCCTTCAGCTGGCCCGTCCGCCATCCCTTCCATACCTCATTCCTCATCCTTTAAGGCAGAGAGCTTCAAGAGTCACCTCATCCAGGAAACCTTGTTTCATCTCCATGAAAAGGCAACTCCCCCTTGGAACTTACATCTCCTGTCTTCCTTTCTTCTCTTATAGCAGACTCCGCTCCATTCCCCCTTTTGGATCATTTCATCATTGTATCTCCCCAAATATCAAGTAGTGTCTGTTACAAAGTGGCATTCAATAAAGGTTTAATGAGTGAGTTGGTAGATAATGATTAAGTCTCAGATCATAAAGTCTTATCACCTTTGACTGGAAGTATCAGTCTCTGTAACCCTCATCCTGCTCCAGGTGTAGGGCTACACCAGGCTTAGGGCTGACAGCTGAGGAGCTGCGTCCACCCCCTATTTGTTCAATCTCAGATCATCTCTGCTGAGCGAAACAAATAGACTGAGCTTTTCATTTGTGTCAATGGCTTTGTGCTGCATAAGTAAGTAGCCCTCTGATGAGAACTGGTTATTCATAGCTCAATGTGAGTGAGAGTAGGCTTGCATGTAATGGAAAACCAAAGCATTTGTTTTGAGTATGGGTGTGTGGAAAGTATTCTGAACTTCTCTGGAGCTACTTTAGAGTTTATTTTCTATTCATGGTCTGAGTTTCTCTCAGGTTGAGGAGCTGAATGGCTCATTTTGGCATTCACTCAGACATTGGCTTTCGCTCTGGGTTATGTATTTTGAATGCTTATCCAGTATCTCCAGATACATCCTCAGCATGTTAAAGGCAAAAAAATCATGCCTATTTGGCTCAAAGTGTTAAAGTCTGAATTGTCACGTGATCCAGCAATGACACTTCTAAGCACCCATCAGAAGAATGTGAATGAAGATGCTCATTCAGAAAGATACATGCATCCTGATACTCTTTGCATCACTACTCGTAATAGTCAAAATATGGAAACAACCTAAGTGTCCATCCATAGATGAATGAATAAAACAGATGTGGTATATATACACACTGAGATTCTACTCAGCTATTTAAAAGATGAAATCTTGTCATTTGTAACTACCTGGATAGAACTTGAGGGGATGAAGCTGAGTGAACTAAATCAAAAAAGAAAGAGCATAAGGGACTGAGGTGATGGGAAATGGTGGTGGGAAATCCATGGGAACCACAATTTATGTCAAATATATATAAATAAAGAAAAAAGATAAATACTGTTATTTCACTCCTATGTGAAATATAAGGAAACAAAACTGGTGTTTCTGGTATAAATTACTTGAGCCCTGCGTTTTGTTTTTTTTTTTTAAAGATTTATTTATTTATGCATACAAGCACTGGGGTACAGGCCAGAGGTGTAGGGGGGTGAGAGGATTCACCACAGAGAGCG
>JAGFMF010011417.1:5282093-5330399 GCA_019455555.1 Galemys pyrenaicus
TACACTGCTGAGGGGAGCAGCGGGCACAGCAGGAGAGGTCTGCCACACCATGTGGGTCCCCCACCCTGGCCGGCAGCAGGGATCGAACTCGTGCTGCAGCGGCTGCGATTCGCTTCGTAGTGCGTTGCTTAACCCACTGCGCCACCAGGGGAGGCCCCGAGCCCTGCGTTTTGATACCAGTTCAGTAAATCCTTTATTAAGATGCTCCTGAAGGGCCGGCCTAGCCAAGGAGCCACAGAGCTTCAGGCTGTTACAGACAACTACTGGGGTTATGAACTAATAGCTGGGAACTTCCTTACAGAGTTTGACCTAAGTAGCTTTGTCAAATAAGACTAGGTTTTTGGGTTTGCCCCAAACTTTGCCTTTGGACTACATCCTCTCTTTGGCTTTGCCCTCAGATTTGTTCAGTGGGTCTCTGTCTTTCTTGACTGATTTTCCAGCATCTCTCTTTGTATCATCCTTGGGTGATACCGAGAAGCTCAGACAGCAGCAGCTACCCTGGCAATTTCACTAAGATTAGGACCTCCTGTTTATTTTGGCAGAGTCCAAGAGGATTTAGTTCAAAACAGACTTTATTTCTACCTAGAATTCCCATGAGATTGGGATGTACAAGTTTGTCTTTTCAGTTGTTGTTTATATCCAGAAATAGACCCACCGAAAGTTATAGGAAGGACATTTGATTTTGAGCTAAAACTGGCTCAGCCCACCTGTCCCCTGCCAGCCCTCCTCTATGGAGGTGTTGACATAATCTGCACCTTCCGTTTCCTTGATACATGTGGAAAATCCAGGGAAAGCACCTTGGTTGTGTATACGCTAGAACTACACATCAGTCCGCTGACTTGAGCATAAGTTTCCTCATGGTAGTCTGGAAAGAAAGGCTTGCTCTCCCCTTTGAGAGGATGGGGATTTACAATTGTTCTCAATATCTGCCATAAGTGCATTCTCTAGCTTTAGTTCCACCAAGTCCCTTGACACACTTACAGCGAAAGCTTCTATTAATGACCTAATTTTACACCCACTTAATCAGGGACTTGGGCTTTCATTTCCTTTTGCTTTTCTTGAAGGTGACCGACCTTTTAGCATCTTGGCTCTGATTTCCTCACCTTCTAACAGGTGCCAATGCCATTCTTGACAGTCTTAGGAAATTTCTAGCTCCTGGCAGCTCTTGCAGGAGGTTCCTGATAGGCCTCTAGCGATAGGCTGAAGTCACATTATTCAATATTCATTGGCTGCCTTCTTTCTCAAGAGGGTTGCTTCTTCCTTTCTTTCCTGCATTGTCTTTCTTGGAGGGCATGGCCAGCGGTTTTCTGGCAACCATGACACACTTGGGTCGGCATTAATACAAAAAAAATAAGAGATCGGTTCAGCTTAGATAACCACACAAATTGCATGGCTGCATCTTTTCGTTATATTTTAAGAAGGTTAAGGTGTTTTGCTAGCACCAAAATCATAAGAAACCAAGGGAATGGCTAATCTTTTGGTCCCGCTTTGCAAGGATTTCAGCTGCAGGAGATTAGCCATCTCTCAGAAGATTGAGATCTTACAAAGGAAACCTTTTTTTCCTGTTGCATGGATTTTCCTCTGTGAGACACTGAAGCTGTGCCATCAGCTAAGAGCCATAAAATTATTTAGCATTAAGGGTGGCATCACATTTCGTCTTGAAAATCTCAAGGTGTTAAACACCTAAAGGGAAGAAGCAGAAGAGCAATAACAGCACTTTCAAAAGAGGGTGTATTTAGGAGCTCCTCCCGTGGGGAAGCTTGTTCTTCATGCCAGCCTCTTCTGAAGGTGGGCTGGAAGAGAAACCTCATGCTGGAGGGAGAGGTTATAAGGGGGAGTGCAATGCCAGCAGTGAGGGGGACTAGGCATCAGGGCTGGCCTCCAATGAGGGATCAGAATCAGGCTGTTGCCTTTTCAAGACTGGGCTTTGAGAAAGAGGTCGGTAAAGACAGTGAACTGCCTAATTTATGTAAATCCTCTTCATGCATGTAAGCACGTGGGTTAGTAATTTGTCTGACAGCAGCTCCAGAATGAGGGCACACTGACCGGCTCTGAGGGAACTCCATCCACCATGTCAGTAGCTGGTTGTTGGTAACCTATTTAGGACAGAGTGGAAGGAGGGACCCAGAGGTTGGTTTTGAGACTCATAAATTTTGAGACATTGCCTTTCCAGAACTATTGTATACTCAACGGGAAAAGGCTAGGCTGTTTTCTTCCCCATATTACTTTTTTAAAATTAAACTTAAAAAGTGGAGTTACTTATAACTTCATATACAATAATAAGAATTAATAGAGAAATGCTTTTTCTTAGTTTCCTCCAGTGGTTACACCTCTAAAAACATAGTACAATGACACAAGCAGGAGGTTAGCATCCATATAATCCACCAGTTATATTGAAATCAAGTTATATTGATTAAGTTGAACTATTACATTGATTATATTGAAATTTTAGTCAGATTTCCCATAGTTTTATGTGTACACAGTGTGTGGTATGTGGTCTTAGTTTTATGTAGCTTTGTAACACACGTAGCCTCCTATATCTACTACCAAAGTCAAGATCCCAACAGTTCCAACACCATAAGGACCTCTGGCATTGATCTTTCATAACCATATCCAGCTCCTTCCACCCTCCAAGCCCAACCATTGATGTGTTCCCAGTTCTATGAGTATCTGCATTTTCAGAATGCTACACAGTGAAATCATGCGATATATAACCTTTTGGGACTGACTTTTGTCCCTAGCATAATTTCATAAAGAAATGAGACCCCTCTCTTGCAGTTGGTTTGTGTATTAGTAGCTAATTTCTTTCTCTCCCATCACCTGCTGAAGGAAGGACCTTGGGGTTATTTCCAATTGTGACTATTGCAGGTAAAGATGCTCTCACGTTTGGGTACAAGTTGTTTGGGCATAATAAGTTCTGGAAAAGAAAGGTTTTTTAACTCTTACTTTCCTACATGCAGTTTTGCTTCTCTGAATACTCCCTGTCTCACAACTATAATTTTCCCATATTATGTCTGTATTAACAAAAGAGAATCTTCGTGAATTTTCTGTAGGAATGAGAGTGAAAATAAAGGCAGCCCTTCCTCACCTGGTGTCCTCTTTTAGCCTGAGCTCTATCTTTCTCAGGAGGCTTTTGCCCCTCTTTTCAGGGTCTCTCTCACTTTCCTTTCCTTGAGTACAAAGGAACCTACTCTGCAGAGAGAGCAGAGGGGAGGTGGTTCTCATGTCCTTGCAATGACCTTACCCTCATGCAGTTCGTTTCCATGAAATCCACATTTGTTCTCATTTTCATTGGGTTGGCACGAGCAGGGACGGGTGGTGAAAGGGAGGGAAGTTCTGGGAAGAAGGAAAGTAGCTCGTTGCTTCCTCTGCATGTGCAATCGAACTTCGTGGCTAATGCTCCCTTCCACAAGAGGCCAGAAAGCATTTTACTTCTTGGGTCTCAGCTAGCAGGTCAGAATGAAGCCCAGGAGGACCCACTTGGGCAGGGGCTGCAATAACGTTGGCACTAACTCCTTGGTTTATCCCACCATTGCCCCTGTGGGTGTTGCTGTAAAATAAAGGAATTGTGTGCAAAGGGCTGGACTTAGTACAGTTCTTTCATTGGCATGGAGTTAGGTTGTGCATCACAGACATCCTCTTCTAGTCCTTTCTTTATTTTGTTGCTTTTGCTAAATGGGCACACCAATCCATGTTCTAGCCTTTTGTTGGATTTTGTGGACTAAAACATGTTCTCTGGTTCATGGTCTTCTTTCAACTTCACCTTCTACCCCTCTCAAGGCCTCCACTCCCCTGATACCTGCAGGCACCCAGATCTCTGGTAGCTACTCTGCATATCTTGCTCTGTCTTTATCTCGAATGCCCCTTTCTTGACTCTCTCTGGCAAGGCTCCAGTTCTCCTTCTAGTAGAGTGCAGCATCCTGGGTCCTGGCCTGGACCGTGCCTTCCACTCACTCTGGTTTTATCATATCAGTGCTCACTGTGTCTCTGTGACTCTAAGTTCCCAAGGACCCCCAGATCTCTGACAGTACTGCCACATGCTCCTCTGACCTCATCACGTACGGTATCTCATAGTCACCTGATTCATGTCTGCTGTACGAGAGATGGAGAAGAAAGTGAGTGTGAGCTACCTGGAGACTCTCCCCCTGCCTTAGGGGACTTGCTCCCTTCTCTCACCACTGCCCTCCTGCACAGCAGCAGGGATGGAAACCACCTCCCCACCAGGTGGGACTGTGTCCTTGCATCGGTATAGGATGAGATTTTGACCCACTCAGTCCGAGGGGCTCAATTCATTGGCAGCTGCTAACCCCATGAAATGCCAAGCAAGTCCTGCAGTGTCTGCTATCATCATTATTGTGATTGTGTGACTTCCCTTCACTGTCTTCACGGAGGGCTGCTCCGTCTTCTCCTTTATAAGGCACTTGTCTTAGTTTGTTAACTAGTTAATTTGCTAACTAGCTAGTTATCTATCCTAATCTCACATTTCAGGTTCCTATCATTCTCATGCACAATATTTAGACATTTCTTTCAGGGTTTTTGGTCATGTCAGGGCAGAGGGGTTGGAAGCCTGGTGACCAACAGGGCAGGAGGTGGAACTGAATCAGGATTTGGGGGAGCAGACCCGGAGTCTGAGGACCACAGGCAGGCTATTTCTCAGTTCTTGTCTTTGGTAAGGAAAGAATTAAATGACAAGACAAAAAAGGGAATAAAGACAGGGATTAATAGGTAAGAGGAAGGACAGGAAAGTTCTTTGAGCAGACAGGGGGGTCCAAGTGTGTAGATGATTGAGGTGGTAAGAAGTGGGGGTTTATATTGGCATAGTGGGTAAGAAGTGGGGGTTTGTTTGTTTGGTTGTTTGGTTGCTGATTGGCTGGGCCGGCAGGGGTCTCATAGGCACTGAGGTCCACTCAGTTTGCCCACTTTACCTGTTTGCCCACGTTACCTGGCCTACCGTCCCCAAACTATCCTTGGTCCATTGCTCGAGTATTGTGTTATTCTGTTGGTGTTCTAGACTTACCTGTCAGACTGATAGATGGATCTAGGCCAGCTGGGCTTGGGGGATGGTGTCAGAAGGGGCACCCTCCTAGTTCTAGTGGAATACTTCTCAGGCTGATAAATGGACTCAGGGGCTTGGGGCACCCTATTCCTAACTACCTACTCATTTTCTATCTTCCTTCTTCATAATGGGGTGGCCTAGAGGAAAAGAGGCAGAGTGTGTCAGACAGCCAGTTGGGAAAGCACCTTTTGCCTACTTTAGAGGAATTAAACAGTTTTCCCTCTTATTCAGAGATAGCAAGGGGAAACAATTTAAAATTCCAAAATAGAAATAATTTTTCTTTGAAACATCTGCATACTGTACATGTGTTTATGTAAGCCCTGCATGCTTAAATTAATCTCCTTGTCTCAGAATTTGAGCAATAATTATGTCAATTATGCTCATTAAACTCCCCCAAATTATTAATTAAAATCTCAGTGGAAAAAATTTCCCCAGGTTGAATATTCTTAGTTGCTTTCTCTCTTTGAAACCTTTGGCCTCTTCATGTGGCCTGCTCATTTGGACACTCAAACCCTGGCTCGGAGCCCACACTGGACTGTGTATGTGAACTCGTGGTGTGTCAAGGTTGTTTCCATCCCAAAAGATTGTTTCTTTCAATCCTATTCTTTGTTTTCAGATGAATATGTTTCTTTCTCCCAACTAGCAGCGCAGAGACTCTGGGAGACAGAAAACATGGCTCTTATGTGTGCTTTGTACTCCAAAGTGTCTAATGTTTATGTTAGGGTAGCCTCTTGGTTGCATAGGTTCCCAGAGCCTGGCTCAGGCTATTGAAAAGGTGACTAGGACCTATGTCATTCAGAGTTGGGAGCCTGCAAGTGGCAGATCAGGGAGCTCTTCACACCTGAAGAACACCATATGATACACCTGTGCTCACACCCTCCCTGAACAGAGAGCACAGGGACCATGCTTCCAGAGAGCAGCTTCTTACAAATTCTGGCACAGTCCAAGCTGTGTCCCCCTAGTTTGGTTCTGTAACCAGTGAGGCTTAGGGTATCTAGTGGCCCCAGTGTGTTGGTATCAGGATTTCCAATGGATAGAGTTCCTGACTTTAAACTACCAATGGATTTGTTCACTTATTGTCTTTTTCCTTGGACAATAATACCACTTGATTGATCAAAATAAGCCCTAAAGTATACGTATCAGGAGAGAAGTCCTAAGTCTGCTTGAGACCTGAGACTTGCCTCCCTGGCAACCCGCAGGTTCTTTGTTGCACAAAAGAACAGAGGCATCGTGAGAAATGCCAGATGGCCCGCACATTGTCTCCATTCTTCTCCTATTTTTCAAAAAATAATTGAAAGTTTGTAGTAAATGACTCTGAATGTTTCATTTGATGCTCTGATATCAAATTTTGGAGTCATTGCTATGAATGTGTGGCACCAATTCTATAATGAGATTCCACATTTGCTGGAGCTGCTGGAAACATCTGTGGACATTTGTGTAGCCCCCGTGTTCTTGAAATTTCAGTGGGTGGTTCTGAGAAGTTACGTTCTCCAGGAGAATCAATTCATGGGAAAGTCTGCCCAGGGTTGGAGAGAGAACTGGCGATGCATTCACATTTTATTTTGCTGCCTCTGTAGTTAGATTCTGAAATTTCTCTCTTAGAGTAAACGTGGCTCTGGTGTAATCTTTCATGTCCAGGGGGTAACAGAATTTTGATTTGCTTATTTCTTTGCTATTTATTTCAATTGATTTAGGTAAGCTTAGTAAAGTTCAAGCAACATGCCCCCAAATCATAAATTAGCATTAGTGATTCAAAATTACTTGATTTCTTTAGAGTTCTGTCAGATTTTACATCATCTTCACTTCCTTCCTTTGAATTACAGAATCTTGTAAAGGTCTCCCTAGTTGCCTGGCCTCCTCCCTCACCCCTTACTGTATCTCTTTTTGACATACGTCCAGCCCTTACTTGGATCAAGGGCTCTCATCCATGTTCCTTGGGTCCTTTGCATGTGTGCTCCTAAATACTAGTGAAGGGGTATACTTTACTTCTACATGGCTTTGGCAGATGAAGGGTATGTTGATGCAAGACTCTGGACTGCTATTGAGCCATGACAGCTGTTGAGGAGTAATAGCACAGAAGAGCCTGAGGGCAGCGCTAAACACAGGTTGCACGACTAAGGGACTTCACTCGGAGATGCAAGACAAGAGAGGTGTTGTGACCCAGACAGCTCGGTTCATGCTGCAGAGCAGTGTGAAAGTTGGTCAGGCAAGGTGGGGACAGTAACAGGTGCTCTTGTGATCAGGGAGACTGATTTCTAGACCACAGTAAAGATTGTGTGGTAACTATCTGACTGGCAATATTAAAAAAACATCATTTGTTGATATTTTTTGAAGATTTCATGTCAAAATGGTACCATCAGTACGAAATAGTTATAGAACAGCGTTCTTCTCATTTTTTCTGATGTAGTCTTGCTTAATAAAGTGGTCTATTCCAGTTTTGCACAGCTTTGGGTTTGAACAGATTATATAAAAACTATTGGGGCCTCCCTGGTGGCGCAGTGGGTTAAGCAACGCACTATGAAGCAAACTGCAGCCACTGCAGCATGAGTTCAATCCCTGCCCCCGGCCAGGGAGGGGACCCACATGGCACAGCAGACCTCTCCTGCCTCACCCGCTGCTCCCCTCAGCAGTGTGCTTCAGTTGATCTGCCTGTTCTGCTCCCCGCTCTCTGTGGTGAATCCTCTCACCTCCCACACCTCTGGCCTATACCCCAGTGCTTGTATACATAAATAAATAAATCTTTAAAATAAAAAAATAAAAACTATTGGCTTATATCAACCTAAGACCTGGCTCCTTATAACTTCTTCCCAAGATGTTTTTGGAATAGAAATACACATATTAAACTCACCACTTACCAAACACAATTGTACACTAAAACATATGAGGACCCACATGAAAGTAGGGACTCCAAGGTCCCACCCACAGAAATTCTGTTTACTAGTGACCCAGGAGATCTATATTTTTACAAAGCTTCATAGATTTTGTTGATGGACAGTCAGGTTTGATAAATACTGCCCTCTTATCTTTTTCAGCTGATAGCTAACTCTTCTAGGTTAATTGAACATTTTTTTATAACCCAAGGGCCAGGCTCCTAATACACAGATCCTATTCACTGCACATTCTCACCTGCCATTCACATAGGTGCGCAGCTTTTATCTACAATGGAAGACGGAATGTAGATGGCTGAGTGTATTTATTAACACAGTGTTTGCCTGTCCTGAGCAGGTCGATTATTCCAAATGCTGATCTTCTGGAGACACTTTAAATGCAGATGCTCTTTAGAAACAAAACCTCCAGAGTCAGCGAATCATAGAATTTTCTTCTAGGGTTCATCACCCTTGCCTATCCTTTCTTTTCAATTTCAAGTTTCCTAAATAAATGTGTGAACAGAGCAACTGTGTTCTTGATAGATGCTCCTGCCATGATTGTAACCCATAATGGAAAACTTAGTAGTTCTGTTTTTTCTTCTTCCATTATACTGGTAAACCTATACCAAAATAAGGAAGGTATAAACACTTTTAATAGCAAGAATAAATAAACAATAGGGGAGATGACTTGTCGGACTTTGAAAGGACTTTATCACCATCAGTTCTAAAATAGAAAGCACCATTATTGCTCACTACTCCAGTGGCCTCTTGGCAGATTCAAGTCCTTCCTCTCAGCCACATCCCTTCTGATCGGTGCCTCTTCCATTTGAATCGAGCTGTGGTCTTCTTCTGTCTGCCCACACAGATCATGGAACTCTCCTGCACAACATCATGTCCTTTTGACATCAGACTGATCTGAGAATGCCAACAAGTCTCTTACAATGCTAGTGAGCTTGTGATAAACAGATCTCTATTCTGCCTCGAGGACTTTGGAATCCTTTCCTTTTTATTTGGGGGTGGGGGGTAGGTTCAGACTATTCTAAAAGTACCTTTTCCCCCTAATGTACATTCTCTCTAATCTTCCTCTAAAAAATATTCATCACAAATTATTAGAGGATAGAGTTTAAAAAAACTAAGAAAGAACCAAAAATATAGACATGCATACATCTTTTAAAGAAATACTATTCATCGGTTTAACACCCTCTTTTGTGCATTAAATAGCATCCCATAAGCGTTTACCTATACAAATAAATGTATATATTTCTTATGTAGCTATGGTGCAATTATTTTTACTCCTATTGGGTATCTGGGTTGTTTCCAGTTCTCCAATATTATAAATGACAATATTCCCAATCACCTATGCATCACAAGAATGAGCACTGATATATTTTTCTAACTTCTAAGAAAACCTATCTTGCTTTTAGACTTGGGGGGTGAGGGTTTGGTTTCCTTCTTTCACTGTGAAGTACAGAGAATGGTGCTTTGAGGAATCTAGAAAGTGATTATTTTATCTGCCCTGGAAACTGGATTCACTATGAGGAATTTGTTCTCTTTTATCATCTCTCCAACTTTGGGAGGAATGGTGGCAATAGTGCTTTGCCTTCTAGAACGTTCTCTAGTGTACCATTTCCTTCCACCTGTAATGGTGGTAGGGAGGAGACATGTCTTTATGTCAGAGAAACTGGAGAATGAGGGGAAGGGAAGACACAAGGGACTGAGCCTGACAACATAGAAAATGCTGACATAAATTAATCAAACGAGGCATCTCACAGGATTGAATTAGTTCCTGATTTATGGTTGCAGTGCCGCGGCTGCCAGGCCATTTCTTCATGCTCATCCGTTGTTGCCCCTGATTTATGTCAGAGTCTCAGTGCATTGGCTGACTAGGGATCCTTGTAGGATGGATGGAAGGGAGAGGACTGCTCCAATGCAGCCGCCCCTGGGCCAATCTTCATTCCACCCCTCAGAGTGCAGACCCATTTATCAACTTCATTATTTGCCTCATAAACTCGATGTCGGCATCTTTAGGCTCTGTTATAGTGCTATTGAAGCTGAGATGGTGACAAAGAAAAGAAAATTTTATTTATTTTATTTTTTGGCTTGTTTTCTTTGGAAGTCTTAAACCTGAATAGTATTGAAGTCAGTGCTGATTTTTTTTGTTACTTCCTGCTGGGATTTTCCCACCCCTATGTTAGCCTCCTCAAGTTACTGATAATTTTTGTAATGAGAGGCACCTGGGGTGGGGGGTGGTTTATAGTATGATGTGGTTTGAATACTGGTAACTTCCTCCTTTGGGAAACTTATTTACCACTGTAACATTTCTTTATAGGAAAAAGATTGTTAAGAGTACTTTGCTGCTCATTCTGGAAATCTGCTATGGTCTAGTGGATTCTCATTCATTCATTTGCTCATTTTTTTCTGTAGGCTTTTATTATGTGTCATATACTGACACATACTGTTTTTTTATCTCTATATGTCCCAGTCTTTAAGGATTTTATGGAGAGACAGACATAAAATATATTATTAGATAAATAACCACATAATTGTAGATAGACAATTGCTAGTGGTAGTAAGTCTAAATAAATTCAAAGATATGTACAATATTTCTATATATTTTTTTAAAGATTCCATCAAGATATTTATTTATTTGTTTGTTTGTTTGTGTAGACACACTGAGCTGTAGGTCAGAGGTGCGGGGACGCTGAGAGGAGTCACCAGAGACAGAGTGGAGAACACCGAAATACACTGCTATGGGTAGCAATAGGCAAGACAGGAGAGCTCTGCTGCACCATTATGTGTGTTAGCTTCCTGACTGGGGATTGAACTCAGGCTACGGTGGTGATAGCACTGAGACTTAACCCGTAGGCCATCAGGGAGGTCCTATATTTCTATTTTTTAAAGCAAACATAGAAAATGCACAGATTAAGAATTCTCATGAAACATTCTGTAAATAAAGAGTAGATTTAAAAAACAAACAAACAAACACATATTTGGTTGTTGCTGGATGATGTCACCTGAAAACAAACCTCATGCTAAAGTGAAAGGCCAAGTTCACTTAAGAAAAATCACTGTGGTTCAGAACTGTCTAAGTAGCATTTGATTATAAAGGCATTGAACACTTTTCATATTCTTTTTTTGAAGATTTATTTATTATGTATATAAGAACTAGGGCACAGGCCAAAGGTGCAGGGTGTGAGAGGATTCACCAGAGACAGAGTGGGGAACAGAGCAGGCAGATCGACTGAAATACACTGCTGAGGGGAGCAGTGGGGAGGCAGGAGAGGTCTGCTGTGCCATGTGGGTCAGCCTGGCCGGGGATCGAACTCATGCTGTAGTGGCTGCAGATAGCTTCATAGTGTGGTACTGAACCTCTTGCTCCATCAGGGAGGCCCCTCTTATTATTCTTATTACTAGTGTTTTTATTATAATTTCCAATTATATCTTGAAGTGTTTTATTATAATTTCCAAATCTATATCTCAAAAAGCAGTCAACATCTCTAAAAATCTTTTTTAAAAAATTTCTAAATAGTATCTACCTCATAAAATTGTTCATTAAAATGAAATGAGATAATGTGCTTAGCACAATGTTTGGCATAGTAAGTATTTATGTATTTTTAGCAGATTATTTCCCCTGTGTTTCAGAACCAATGTCTGAAATAATGTGTTCCTGAGTCACTTATTGTTTATTAGATAATTTAGTCTGTTGATATACACCAACCAATAGGATAGCATGTGTAAACTGCAGGATCAGAATGTAACAAAATTGGACTGGTTGTCTTCCCCATCAAATCTGCCTCTGCTGCTTACTCTGTATGGCTCATTGTGAAGCCATCATCATCTACCTAGATGCCCAAGCCACCTGTCTGGTACAACCTTCCTCCTACTCCATCTTGTGAGACTAGTATCCAGCCACACCAAGTTATTTCTTTTTTTCTACCCAGCCATTTTTTTCTCTCTCTCTTTCTCTCTGCTATTTATGTGGTGGCTCTCTCTGCCTGAAATACTCTATTCTTCTCTCATTATATTGTTTATCTTCTATCCTCCTTCAGGCCTTAAGTCTTCTAAGATGTTTTTTTTTAACCCTCCAGGACTCTCTTAAGGGCCCTTTTACCACATTGCATGTCTTGTGGTATTTATATCATGGCGCCAAGCAGATTATATAATGCATATTTTTTTTGGTACTGGTCCATGATCTCTATGATTCAGTAACTCATTTTCATCACACTTTGTCCTTAGTGTCTATAATAGCTTGAAGAGTAGGTGGTTGGTCCTGGACTACTGAATGACTGAGTCTATATTCAAAGTCAATTCCAGTAGAAAGAAGTTTCAAAAATAAATTAAAGCATATTTTAAATGAAAGGAGAAGTAATCTTCCAATTGAGTTCAAAGCATGTGCATTATAAGTTATTTCCATCCACTGAGCTTATGTTATGCATTCAAATAAGTACCATAATTCACATTTTAAAGAAGCAGACCAATGTTAAGTCAATTTCCATGATTTTTCTCCCAAGAATGATAAAATAAGCCAACTGTATTTGAGGTAACTAGATTCTAGCCCCTGGTTGCCTTCTCACTGTTAGACCTTCTTCACCTGTTCTTTCCCTGAGGTGGTTCTTCTATCCTGGGAAAAGAGCAAATATTCTTCCAGGCCACCACCATTTGCTATTTCCTTGACATCTTTCAAGAATTTCGGTGTTAAAGAGCACTTCAAATATGTTGACCTCTTCTCCTGGGAGACCAGCTCTTCAGCAGGATTCTTTACCAAACCTTTGGGAAGAGATAAGCAGTCTTAGACTATGAGTGAAAAATTCCCCCTACCCAACCTGGCATCAGACACAAGAGCAAATAGAGCTTTTGCTTCCTGTGGGATATTGATTTTCCCTCTCTGCTACAGCATTTTCCTCATCCTCTTGGCATCCACTGCAAAAATGAAACATGAGATTTGAAAAACTAAAAATACTGAAAGTGACAGGTTATTCTGGCATCATGGGTTATGTGAGAATTCCAGTTGAGAGGGGACTGATGTAACAGACGATTGCCCTTCAGGGGTCACTGAGTGGACTTTTAGACCGTGGAGCAGATTGAGGTAAATAATAGGTATTAACAATGGCAAGATAAAAGCCTTTTGGAAAAGTGGACTAGAAGAGCATCAAGAAGCAAATCTGGTAAAATGGAAGGCAGAGGTAATGGCACGCAGAACAAATAGGAAACATCTTCCCAAGTTCCTCTTGCAGCACAGACTAGGTAATTGTAGGTAGGGAGGACATGTGAATTGTGAATTTGGTCGACACATTCTAAAGGAAAGCAGTGAGCAGCATAACCAAATGTGTTCCTGGAAAACCTTATCAAATTAGCCTATGTCAGTGAAGGCTTTTCAGCTCTCTTGCTGGTGAGAGGCCCACAGTCAAGGCTTATTGAGTTTAGGTCTAGTCTCACAAAGTATGTCAAATTCTATCTTAAAGAGGTAGATATTGAGGGGCTCTTGCCTAATGCTTAGAAACTCTATTTTCAGACCAGTTTGCTGACTAACTGACTTTAATTGCATCAACTTTTAAGTAACAAAAAGAATTCTTGTTCTAGATATGTATTTCTTACTTTGACCGCTAACTTTTGAGTACTGAATTGAGTTCTTACTTTTGGCAACTGTATACCTATTCCAATTTATCAGGTACTTTAGTCCTCTCTTAGATTTTATATACCTTCTGAATTGTTCATTCTTCCTACTGGTTGGAAAATTTATAGTACTTCTTATAGTATCATTCCCCCCATTGCCTATAACTTGCCTAAGCCAACTACATTTTTACTGTTTTATTTTTTAGATACTTTGTCCTTAGGTGATATCAGTCCTTGTCTAATGAGTACCAGTCCAAAAGGTAGATTGTCTCTTCAGTAAAAGGATTTAATCCCAGATTTTTATTCCCCATTCTCTGTGATTAGGGTAAGTCATATTCTGTGCCTTGTCATTTGATACTGGCTTTCTCTGTTTTTCCAAATGATCATTTAGTCTAGTTGCATATAAGATTTGTACATTACTCTATTTGCAACTGCACACTGTACACCTCTACCTGCATTTATTATAGATAACTCTAAACCAGTGTTGGTAAGCCCTAGTATATTGCTTTCTTTTAACATCTGCTTTTTCTCCTTTATACCCTTTTGATTAATGATACCATCATCTTGATATGCATCTGAAGAGGTGTGATCTTATGCCTCTGGGCCACAATACATTATAAACTAATGTTGCCTCAAAAAAAAGAAAACATATCACTATCTTTCTCAAACAGAAACCTCAGCGTCAGCTTGGGCTGACCTTCCTTCACCACCTATATCTTTGGTTCTCTACGTCTAGCTCTCCTTTTTCCATGAGTGAGCTGATTTGATCTTAGAGCTTTAAATCTTTTCCATATGTTGATGGAATGAAAATGACTGAGTGTGTGCTTCTATGCATGCATGTGTGTCTGCTTGATACTGGATACCTGACTTGGGTAGCTACCTATATCTTACCTTAAATATCTATACCTATCTATACCTTAAATATCTCAAACTTAAAAAGTTCAGAACAGAATTTTCTGGACCAACACTATTCAGCTCGCCCTGAAATCTTTTTATTTTATTTCAGCGATGGCATTAAAAAATCTTACAGTTAGCTTTTATTCCTCTTTTTAATTAATTAATTAATTAATTAATTGATTTTTGTGGTTCTAAGCCTTTTATTTTTTCTTTTTTTATTTATATATATTTGACATCAATGTAATCCCCATGTATTCCCCATCACCATATCACCAGTGCACCATCAACTCAGTCCCCCATGCTCCCGTCTGCCCTCATCTCTCCCCCTCTTCCCTCCCCACCAAGTGTCCCCAATTTGTCCTTGTCTTTTCATTTTTTGGTTTTTGTGTCTTTATTGTTGTTGTTATTATTATTATTATTGTTCTTATTCCTTTCCTTGATCCTTATTTGGCTCCCTTATATTCCTCCTAGGGGAGGAACCATCTGGTATTTTTCTTTTGCCTTCTGACTTACTTCACTGAGCATAATCCCTTCCAGTTCCATCCATGTTCCTATGAATGTGTCTAGTTTTTCTTTTTTGATGCTGAATAGTATTCCATCGTGTATATGTACCACAGCTTCCTGATCCACTCATCTGTTTTTGGGCATTTAGGTTGTTTCCAGGTCTTACCTATTGTAAAGAGTGCTGCTATAAACATAGGGGTGCAGGTATTCTTTTGAATCAGTCTATTTGTGTCTTTTGGGTATATTCCTAGGAGTGGGATTGCTGGATCATGTGAAAGTTCCATTCTTAGTAGATCGAGGAACTGCCATATTGCTTTCCATAATGGTTGTATTCCTCTTTTTTTAAGTATCTCTCTCTACCATATCCAACCCACTGGCAAGTAGTCTTATTTTGAATACATCCAAAACCATCCACTTCTCTCCATCTCCACTGGTACATTGCAAACCCAGCTACCACAGTGACCTGCACCATTACCAGTGGGTGATACCAGCTCCCAACACCAATGCCATACTCACTACCAATAAGACCTAGAATGTTGAAATTGCCTGTTATCTGTTTTGTTTTTGCTCCATCATTCATTCTGCCCTCACAGTAGAATGGTCTATTAGAAATGAAAAGCAGCATGTATCTTTCCCACTGACAACCTCCGAAGAACTTTTGTTCATATTTTAAATAGAGCATGGGCCTGCAGCCCCAACTCTTCCTGTCCTGCTATCCTCCCTAGGCTTACAACCCTGCCTACTTCTCTCACTCAGGCCCTATGTGCCCCCCCAGGACTTTTCTCTGTCCTCTTCCTGGGATGCCCTGCACACAGACCTCAAAAGCTTCAAATCTGTAGTCACCCCAAGGGACCTGATGCACCGTCTAAATCAGTGCCCTCCCTCCCTCTGTGCACTGTCATGCATATCAGCTTGTCTTATTTTCTTTGTAGAATTATAGCTCTTTGAACATATTTCATTTGGTTATTTATTGATGAATTGCATTTTTCCACTGAAATGTAAGCCCTAAGAGAACAGGGGCCTCATCAACCTGGCTAAACACTGTTTCCACAGTGACTGAGCACAGTAGGTACTTAATAGGTGTTTAATTAATGAACTGATTTGTTCATCAGTGCCTGTATCTTTCTTTTTATTGTTATTTTACCTTCATCTGAAATAGAAGTTTAACTATCATTCCTAGTTTAGTTGTATTTAGAATTCTCAGATAATGGTTAAAAGTCTTTTATCATTCCTATTATTCCTTCCAACAATCCTAATCCTGAGTGCAGATATTTTCTGGTAACAGTTGAAGACACTGTGCAGAAATATGTTAATTTATTTGTCAGAGATCACTCAACTGCCTGGTGATGGCACCAGGAACTTCCCAAGGGGAAGTCACATCCAGAGTTTTTCTTTTCAGCTAATATTGATCAGGAAGCCACTGCTAATTGTTCTTCTTTTGGGTTCCAGTTGCCTGGCCTCAATCTCCAGGTTTTCAGCAAGATCTAGCTCCTTCTAGCTCAGGGTGTTTGTGGCCCCAGATGGCTCTTGTCTCTCCAGTCTCAGAGTTTCATCCATCTTAGACTTTTACTTCCTATAAGGCCATTGATAAAATACAGAACATCAGGGGCCTCCCTAATGGCACAAGAGGTTAAGTCTCAGCTCTATGAAGCTATCAGCAACCACTGCAGCACAAGTTCAATCCCCACCCAGGGAGGGAACCCACATGGCACAGCTAAACTCTCCTGTCTCACCTCCTGCTCCCCTCAGCAGTGTATCTTAGTAGCTCTGCCTGTTCTACTCCCTACTCTGTCTCTGGTGAATCCTCTCACCCTCTGCACCTCTGGCCTATACCCCAGCTCTTGTATACATAAAAAATCTTAAGAAAATACAGAACATCACTTAAGTTTGAATTTCAGAAAGTAACTTTTGTGTGAGTGAGTCTGTGGGGGCGTAACTTTGTCCCATACTTGTAATCTGAAGCTCAGCATTGACTCTCCCTCCTATATCTCATTGCTATGTTGGGAAACTCCACCCTCCATCGATCCACCCTCCATACTATTTGTGTTTCTTTTCAGATCCATGAGATACCTGCCTCACTTTTTAATCTGAAAAGAAAATTTTACATACACATACAGAATGGTGACATATGTCATCTGAAAACAAAAGTCATCATAATTCTACATTTGGGAAACAAAAACAGTCATTATTTTATATTACCATCAAAATTTTTCTTGGGAGTTAATAAACATTGTAGGTAGATAGATAAATAGATAGGTCAATTATATATGGTATTCATTTCACATATATAATAAATATATATTAACCCCAATATATGTTAAGGGTAATAAATACCATACATGTATTCCTTATCCTTAGGGAGAGTTTATTGTTCTGTGCCCTGGTTAAGTGCCACACCATGGTAAATTCTGACCCACCTATCAATCCCTGTTGGAATTCTTTGCCCAGGTATTCTTGGGCCACTGAGATGCTCATGGTGGAATTTTGTTTGTTTTCACTGCTATAGTTCCAGTTCTTTGAAAATCCAATAAATATTTGTGTTCAGTGACCATACTAATGAATGATCACAAGATAAAGAAGGGGCATATTATAGCAGCAAAACTTATATCCAGAACAACAACAAAAACAACAAAACAAAATGAACAAAAAATATTCCACCCCCCCAAAAAAAAATTTGGCTCTCCAAAGTAGAGTCTGATTGAAAATTAGCAGAAATTAGTGCCAAATAGCCACTGAGTTTTATTTTATCTGTGCTTGCTATCTATTTTTTATTGACTTTTAAATTCAAGAAAGAAAGATTTATTCATCTTTCTCATGTAGTTTTTGTATATTACTTGACAAATTGTTAAGAAGTCAGTCTTTGGACTTGGCCTAGGGAGTCTCAATCTTGACTCCATCTCTTCAGCTGGGAAAGTGACTTGATTTTTCTGTGCCTGTTTCCTTCTCTGGAAGATAGAATAGTAATAGTCACTTACTTGTGAGATTCTGGTAGTAAGTAGCTGGGCTCATTGTATAAGGAAGTGGCCACAATTTCTAGAACACAACAATGAACATGATGTATGTGATCAGGGCATGCTGGTTAGCATGGTCCAGCTCTTTCTTGTTTGCAGGGTTAATTTTTAACCTTTGGAAGAGCCCTTAGTTTTTGACGACCTCAGGAAAGACGTGGCCCTTGTGGTTGCAATCAAGCAATTCACCATAAATTCCCTAAATTGTACCATAAATTGTACTGTACTCATATTCCCTTATTTTATTACTTAAAGTGCTCAGTCAGCTTGACCTCCACTTTTAGCTTTCTTTATTCTCAGGATGTCATTTTTGATCACATACGGTTGACCACTGCCAACTTCCAAGTGCTCTTACTTTGAGCACTGAAACACATGAAAACCTCTAGCCCGGCTCTTTCTGACCATAGTCCCATTTCCACTTTCGCTGCACCGAACTTCAGGAGGCCATTTTGTTGTTTCTCCAACAGCAAAGCTTTCATGTTTTTGGGGGGAAAAAAAAATGTACCTTTGGTATTTCTCCATGATGTCGTTGCTAAGTTAGAGAGGCATTTCCCCTGGCCGGCCCCAAGACACTGCAAGTGACAGAATGTTCAGCTTCCCACCAAAATAGAAGTTTCATTCTATTTTTTTTAATGGCACAGGTAGCACACTTAGCTACTTTTCATCTTTGTCCATGAGAATTCATTGACATGCATCCTAGTTTGTATCCTTTTAAAAATATACAAAGATAAGTGAAATTTATCTTAGTCCTCTTAGGAGGAAATTATTTTCTAAAACTCCCTTGATAGATAGAACAAGAATAAAATGAGTGAATGAGTGACTAGATAGGGGCGAGCAGGAAAGGAATGGGCCAAAAAAAAATGCAGTTTCTGGTGGAGGTGACTGGTGGATAGCAACTGAGATGGAGTAAACTGGGAAAGCAGTCAGCGTATAAAGAGTGATTAGCAGATCTGTTGCATTTGAGTTAACTGTTGCAAGGAAGGTCTGTCTGAGATGAGTTGGGGAGTCTCCAACCTGTGTGTGATGGTTGATCCAAGAGTAGATGCCATCATCCTAAGGCTCTGAAGAAGATTATTCAGGGTGAGGTCTAGGAAACACTAACATTGAACTGGGCCTTCCTATAGGAAAGGGTGATCTTAAATAGACATGACTGAGAAGAAAGACAGAGAAAGAAAGCTGCTGCAAGAATTTCCCAACTAAATGGTGGTCTGTGGGTAGATTTTTGGCAAGACCTACTGTGGTCAGAAATATCGGCCCAAATCGGAAGGCCAACGGTTGTTTTACCTATTTGAAATTCAACTGAGTTAGGCAAGACAATGGCTTACTATTAATATCTAATATGGGTCCAGCGATTTCACTTGCATACTTATTTTGCTTTTTTTCAACAGCTCTACAATTTAGGTATTATTAACTCATCATTAGAGACGAGAAAAAAAAACAAATAAGCAAAGACACAGTGGGTGAGGGCACATGTCACAGAGAAACACCCTTAGTTAGTGTCAGAGCAGATTTCAGCTCTGACCATCTAACTCCAAACCCCACCATATTTAAAGAAGATACTCCTGCACTTTTACACTTTTTCAGCACCTACTCTTCTAAACCATTCTGCGACTCTTTAGTCTAACTCTTTTTACCTCTTGTTTCTGTGTGCTGATATTTTACTATTCTGATGAGAACTCCAGAGGAGTTCTCATGATAATGAGAGGATAGGGGCAAAAAACACTGGGGAGACAAATGCAAGCCTATTTGCCATTAATCACATACTTTTCTTCTAGGTAACATGCAAGTGGTGCAAAGGCAGTAATCCAAAACAATGCCAATACTCATTGAACAGAATAGCTAAGAGGCTCGAATGTTCCCCCCAAAGAGGACAGGTCTGGTAATTGCAAATGAGTTTAATCTGTTTCACATCTGAATTATCCTGGGCTTAATATCCAAATTGGCTTGCTTCTCGAGTTTTGTCAGGTCAGTCTCCTGCTCGCTCTCCTGTCAAGGGAGAAGGAATCCTGATGAAGAGCGGGGCAGGCTTGGAGCCAGTCTGCTCATCAAGCCAGTACACATCGTACATCTATGCACACAACTCAAATACGATTTTTCTCAACAAATCTCCTGCCACCCCCGTCTCTACTCCCAGCAGAAATAATTGTCCTTCCCTTTGTAGTGTCACTGCACATGCCGATATTGTTAACATTGACTATGTGAAACATCGTGTTAAGAGTTGAGTACAAACACTTCCTGGGTTTGACCCAAGTGAGTTCTTAATAGCTGTAGGGCCTTGGGTAGGTCATTTAACCACTATGCTATAGTTCCATCATATATAAAATGGGATATTAATAATGCCTACCTCATATGGTTCTTGTGTGAATTAAATGAATGGATATAGGTAAGCGCCTAGTAACTAGGATTTGCTACATACATGTGAGTTATCAGAATTTCTTTAAAATATCACTTACTCCACTGAGTTGTGAGGGTCTTGTGGGCTGTGGTTATTCACTAGCTATTTTATAGCTTTCCCCACATCACTCCCTGGAATAGAGATGTTCAGTGACTGCTGGTTGAAAGAAGAGAATGGCTATCATCTTAAAGTGACTGATGAGTGTCTGGTAATTAATACACTGAGTGAGTGAGTGATGAATATAAAGGGAATGAATGATATTTATGAATTCACTTTGATGGGTGGATGAAAATAGATCTTTTGGAATAGTGGCTAGTAGAGATGCATTTAATAAATCTTTCAAGATGTTTTATCTTTATCATCAAGATATCTACCTGCTTTTTAGTTGGTCCCGTGAACTTCCAACTGCTTTTGTCTTGGTCGCAGGCAGTTTCGGTATACCTGGGCAGAGGCTCTCGTGTTGGACTTCAGGATCTCGGGGAGCAGTATGGTCTATGACTGTCAAAAAAGTACTATGGGGTAAACTCTTGAGCTGAGCTGTATGGCGAGACCAGCACCACAGAACACAAGGGGTTTCTGCCTTTGCAAGCAGCCGTGTTAGCTTTGGCTTGGTGTTGGGTGACAAGACAAACGTAAAACACAGTAAGCAGAAACCTGAGGGCATAAAATGTGCCCTCAGAGAAAACACCATTGCATTCTTTAGATGGGAACTTGGAAAAATTTTCTTGCACATGACTCTTAAAAATTCCCTGGGGATTACAAATAATGTCAGCTATAATTAAAGAAATCTAAAAATTAAAAAAAAATATGAGAAATTAGAAAACTCTTTAAAAACTTGGGACATATGAAACTCGAGGGTCAGAGACAAAGAGGAAATGAGTATTTCCCAACCCGCAGGTGACCTGTCAAGAGCTTTGTTTCCCATGGGCCCCCTCCTGTAGGGAGCCAGTGCACCCAGCCTCCTGCCGCTGCCCTGGATGGAGAGCCTCTGGGGAAGGCTCAATACAGTGGAGTCTTTGTGATTTAAGCAAACTTAAGACTCCAGGGGCCCCCTTTACTGAGCTCCAGTGCCACAGCCTTGGGAGAACAAAGTCCTGTCCCCCAGCAGGTAGAGGTGGACTTTTGGCTGGAGCCCCTTGGAGCTGTGTGGGTGGCGGGGGCCAGAGTTTGCACGTGTGCCTGCTGGACGGAGGCTCCCTTACTCTGAGTGTTCCAGCTGTGACCAAATCACAAATATGTTTTTCTCCAAGTACATTCCCCCTTAATTTTTAAATGTATATGTATTTCAAGGGAAATTAAATCCATGGGTTTCTAGTTCATTTACCCTTAAATCATTAAAATGCCGTTTAAGAACATTAGGCATCCAAGGAGCTTTGCAAGCCATTCTAATAAGCATTGCAAAGACTCTCTTCTCCACTTAGCAACAGTTTCATCGGGAGCAAATATATGTGGAGTGCTACAGGATGAAGTTTGTTTTGGAATTCTGAATCAGTGTTTTATGTAAGGCAAGAAACCCCACACCCAGTGAAATGCACACCCTTCTCAATCTAGGAAGGATATAAAAGTAATAATCCTCCTCTTCTGCCAGTTGCGAGTCTAGGAGAGGGTCTTTAATTCACCCCTGGAATTCGTGGGGACTAAACCTCAATAGGAGGTTCAGTACAGAACACTGCACAGGAGCCACTGTGTCCCTTGCCGCCACAGCCCTGCAAGGAAGAAATTGTCCCCATTATTTCAATGAGGCTTAGAAAAATGGGTCCTCTCAGCTGAGGTTTCAGGTTCCAGGATCTTCCTTCCCGATATGAACTTCCATCGCACCACATGGACATTTTCCTTGGGTAGGAAGCCTAGCTGTCTTTTTAAAGCACGTGCAGTGCAAATTTCACCAAACAATCCATTATTTTTTTCATGCATTTGAGAAATATTTGTTAAAGCCTCACCTCACTTCCAGACACTTAATTTATACTGACAATAAGCAAGATAGGCATTATGGTTTCCTTTTCACAAATGGGGAACAGGGCATGGACCATGGAAAACAAGGTTCAGAGGTTTATGATCTACACAAGACATCTGTTGAGTCTGAAAACTGTTGTTCACTATCAGCTTCCAAATAGCTCTTTCTCAGGCACATAGCTTGATAGTGGATTCCTTGATTTGAACTTCTTTTTAGTAGAAGCTTGGTATGAAACTCACAAAGTTTGTTAGCTTCACAACCCTGCCCTTCATGAAATTGACAGAACAGCGCTGTGTCTTTAGCAGATGTTGGGGATAGGACAGGGACCCCTTATTTGTAGAAGGAAAGGGACACTCTTTTTCAATTCATTAACAGGAGAGAATTTTTCCATATCACCCAGACCCTAAGTGGGAAGCCACACAATACATTTTTAATGCAACTCTGGTTAGGGTTGCTATGGTAGCAAAAGCAAAATGAAATTTGGGAGGGGGGAATGGAGCCTACTCATTTGAAATAGAGCTTTTATTTTTCTGTCAAGCAGAGGTGAATGAGACAGGGGCACTTGCCGTTCTACGAAGACTAAAAAATGGATGTCAGAGCATCTGCAATGATGTCCAGTCTTTCCACACCTCTGCTTAATTATTTGCAGAAGAAGCCACTAGAGGGTGCTGTCCAAACAGTCAGAGAGATGAAGAGGAGGAAGTGGGTATCCTTTAGTGAAGTGCACAGGAAGATATTCCACCCGGAGGTATTGCCACCATCTGGAATCCTCAAACAATTATTCCAGAATCACTCCTGCCTTGCGATCTTTCATAGATGTGCCCTTTTGCCATTTCTGTTCTGATAAGGGCTTGTCACTTGCTTTCTTCATGGGATTCAAGAGAGAAAACTTTTTGCCTCTATATTGCCATATCATGTTTCATGAGACCTGCCCCAGAGTCAGTAACTTCTGGGCTTATTAAATTTCTGTCCACCTAACTTCTATCCTGCAGTTATCACACTGCAAAGTTAACTTGGTCCATAACTCAGTTGTCCCAGAATATTTTGTGAATTGGTCTTCCAGGAACATGTGTGAATACTGTCAGATATGTGTAGTGCTGTAAAACAATGGCCCCTGACCTTACCATCTAAACTAATGAGAAGCAAAACATAAAAGAAATGGAACCACAAGAAACATGCTAAGAGCCAGGACCTAAATTAATATAACTAGTGTTACTATACCAATATCATCTCACATTTGGAGAACACTTCCCCAAATGTTTGCAAATACGACAACGTTTTCATGTAGGTAACTCATATTATAATTTTATCTTCAAAGTGACCACATGAGTTAGGAGAACTTTTATCATCAACACACACATTTTATAGAACTGTAAACAGAGACCCCAAGTGGTAAAGTTGAGAGCCCAAGGCTAATTATTAATAAGGCTAGGATTCAGACTCCAGCCAGCTCTTCTTTTCTGAGTCACATTACTTACTTTTCAGTAGACACATAGGATAAAGCGATTTTTTGGGTGTGCATTAAGCAAATTAAGCCTGTGGCAAAAGGGGAAATAAATGGCAGGCTTTGGGGTCTCCTCCCAGCTAAGTGACCACTACTAACCCTTTCCTTTCTCCCCCTTTGGCTGTAAACCGTAAAGCCCCTGCCTCTGGACACTGCTGGGATGAATGTCAAGTGATTATTTATAGAACTGATACGGTGGAGCCAGTCTTGGGTGAGTTCCTAAGTAAGCCTGTGGAGCCCCTCCCCCAGAGCACCAGCTAAGTAAGGTGGGGAGCCTGGCCGTCCCTCGGCTGAGGCAAGATGGACTGAGGGATGGCCTTTTTCCTTTTAACAAACATTAGTATCTTCACATCAATAAAATCTCACAGAAAAAACACTCCAGGAAGTAGAGGGCACAGCCGGTTGCCAGTTCTTTAGTCCCTTGCCCATTCAGCCCCTGCCGGCCTGTGGCTCTCAGGGCCTCAGGATATTGTCTGGTTTTATGGGTTTTGTCTGCAGACCTGTCTGCCTTTCCACTCCACAGAGAGTTCGCTCTTGCTCTCTTTTTTCTCTTCCTGCGACTGAGATGGTTTGCAGACATTTTCCCTTCCTCCTGCTTTCCTGAGATCTAGGTGTGGTTGGTAGTGAACGGACAAGTTCAAGTTGGAGGCAAGAAGAAAAGAAGATGTGGGGGCCTCCCTGGTGGCGTAGTGGGTTGGGCGTGGCACTGTGAAGCATTTGCAGCGCAGCAGCAAGAGTTCGATCCCCGGCCAGGGAGGGGACCCACATGGCACAGCAGACCTCTCCTGCCTCGCCCGCTGCTCCTCTCGGCAGTGTGTTTCAGTCAGTCTGCCTGTTCTGCTCCCCACTCTGTCTCTGGTGGATCCTCTCACCTCCCACGACTCTGACATGTACCCCAGCTCTTATATGCATAAATAAGTAAATCCTAAAAAAAAAAATGGGGTGGGAGCGTGCATCCCTGGGGGTGCAAGGGGTTAAGTCTCAGCACTATGGAGCTATCCACAGCCACTGTAGCAAGAATTCAATCCCCGGCCAGGGAGGGGACCCACATGGCACAGCAGACCTCTCCTGCCTCGCCCACTGCTCCTCTCAGCAGTGTGTTTCAGTCAGTCTGCCTGTTCTGCTCCCTGCTCTGTCTCTGGTGAATCCTCTCACCTCCCTTGCCTCTGGCCTGTACCCCAGTTCTTGTGTGCATAAACAGGAAGGAAGGAAGGAAGGGAGGGAGGGAGGGAAGATGTAAACCCCGTTCCTAAGATCTTCCTGAAGACTGCGAAAACACTAATTGAAAGGGACATGTGCATGGCTCTGTTCATTGCAGCACTATTTACAATAGCCTAGTTATGGAAACAACGTAAGTGCCCAATGACAGCTGAGTGGATTAGCAAGATGTGATGTATGTACACAGTGGAATGCTACTCAGTGATTAAAAAAAAAAAATGAATTCTTGCCTTTGGGATCAACCATGGATGGAACTGGAGAGGATTAGGCAAAGCAAAATAAATCAGGAGAAAGAAAAATACCAGATAATTTCACTTATATATGGACCATAAAGAAAGCAAAAAAAAAAGACAAAACTGAACAGACAAAACTAAATCAAACAGACTCTAGAAATCTCACTGTAGAATTGAGGCTACTGAAGCGGAAGTGTGGGGAGGTGGAAATCAGTGTGAAATGGAGCCAGGGGACTGTGGTGGAGGATGATGGGGGTCTTGGTAGGGGGTGTGGGTGATGACATATACTTAAAGAGGTGGGACCCTATACCTCTGAATCCCATACACTGCTGTAAGCCAGTGTTACCTTAAGAACAACAAAAAAAGACAGTTTTTTTTTCCTTTTCCTTATTCATGTATATTTGACTTCCTTCATAGTCCCCATGGTATTCCCACCACCAATTCACCAGTGCACCATCACCTCAGACTCTTGTGCTCTTTCTGCCCCATCCCATTCACTCTCCCTCCAAAGTGTCTCTGATTTGTCTTTGTCTCTCTCTTTGTTTTTGTTGTGTATGATTTGATTTTTGTTGTTATTATTATTTTTCCTTGGTCCCTTATTGGATTCCCTTATATTCCTCCTTTAAATAAAATCATCTGACATTTTTCTTTTGCCTTCTGACTTATTTCACTAAGCATAATCCCTTCCAGTTCCATCCATGTTCCTAGGAATGCGTCTAGTTTTTCATTTTTGATTGCTGAGTAGTATTCCATCATGTATATGTACCTCATCTTGATCTAATCTTGTATTTTTGGCATTTGGGTTGTGTCCATATCTTGCGAATTATAAATAGTGCTGCAGTAAACATAGGGGGTGCAGGCATTTTTTGAATTAGTGTTTTTGTGCCTTTTGGGTATATCCCTAGAAGGGGGATTGCTGGGTTATATGGTAGCTCTATTTTTAGTAGATGGAGGAACCTCCATACAGCTTTCTACAGTGGTTGGACCAGTTTGCATTCCCACCAGTAGTGTAGTAGAGTTCCTTTTTCTCCACATCCTTGCCAACATATGTTGTTGCTAGTTTTTTTAAAAGAGGCTGTGAAATTTGCACTCTCCTTAAGGACGCCAGCATGAAACCACATCCCCGCCCTTCCACATAACGGTCATGTGCTGAGCTCTTTGCCGGGTTTCAAAAATACATTTTGGACCCAGTTATACTGTTTTCTAGCTTTAGTTCCTTTTGTCTCAAGATATCTCTATATTCAGTGTTTTCTCTGTTTTTGTTGAGATCCCATGGTGTGCATGGATGTGGGCATATTTTGTGCAGGAGATCCAAGTTATAAGATCCACACCTTCAAGACAGAATGCTGTGTGGATATATGGCTTAAGTTAACAAAACTCAATTATAATGCATGCAGTCTACATATCACACTTCTAAGTCTGATATCACTTATGTGAAAAGCTTTTCCTGCCTATAGGGAGCTCTCAGTATTAGGTAGCTTATAGAAATTTTAAGGATCCTCCATACATTTTCCCTAAGCTGTTTTACCAGCCTAAATTTTCACTTTATCCATGCAAACAGACTTTCTTTTAGCTAACCATCAGTTAGTACTTTTTAATGCTCACATCCTGTCCAAATCTCTACTCAGTTTTGGAATGCCCTCCTTACTCTTCGCTCTGGCTGCTAACATTCTCATCTTCCAGCACTTCAGTCTGCCTTCATTGTGAGTCCTTCCTGACATCGTTGCAATTCCAAAAGCATTCTCCTTCCTCCAAATTCCAGTAACATGCATGCCACTTGACAACTCTTTTTTCTGACTTCTCAAACTTAGGTTTGAAAATGTATTTTTTTTTGTTTTATTTTATTTTATATTTTCAATCAGCCAGGATTTCTGCCTCCAACTTCCTCTCTGTCCTGAGGCCATGAGAAAACACAGTCAAAGGTGTGCCCTGGCTGGCCTGAACTTCCACTTACATTCCCTTTAGGTGTATTAAAAAGTGAAGAGAAATGTAAGGCAGGAGCTGTGATATTTCCATCCGTCCCAGTGCCTGTTCCTCTTTGGGCTGGGGCCTAATTTTGTTGGATTTGTGTACCTGGGTGGGGGCTCTATTGAGTACAGATCCCTCTCCCCGTACAGAGCATGGCAGCCTGCTTGCTTAGTGCAAAGGCAGGTGGGAGCCCAGCACATTTGCTTCACTGGCTTTTCTCCCAGTATTGCATGAGGTTTCTCCACCACTTCCAGGATTGAATGTAATGTCTACTTCTCATGGTGTCAGAGCATCCTGCCAGGATGGGGTACGGCCAGTCAAGACTCTAGGCCCATATAGGAGGGGTCCCTTATTAGGCTCTTGATCCATAGGGACACTCTAAAGAATAGAAAGCTGGAAGCCTGGGGATCAGGGAAGAAGACCAGGAGGCAAGGTATAAGGTAAACTTACCCATGAGAATGATGGACCAAGACAACTTGAACTTGGAACCCAAGCCTGGGTTCCAAACAAGGATCCAAGTAGGGCAAGCACAGAAGAGACAGGCATGCTCTGAGGGTCATCAGGGCCAGCAGGCCCAGGTACAGGCTGGGATCTGTCTACTCTCGAGGCAGGAATTGGGGATCAAACATTAATGACAGGCACACAGGAAATGATCAGTTATTATATTCCGTTTCTCCTCTTCCTGCCCAAGGGCCACCAAGACTGGGAATGCTCACTGTGGACTGACTCGGGAGGCTCAGCTCCACTTATCATAAATTGAGCAATCTGGGGGCAAAACTTGGCTATACATTTCACAAAGTTTCCGAACATCTTTGGTAGCATTTTAAATTTTTGAAGCAAATAAAACTTATAAAGTTATAATCCCTTCTGTCAGCCTTGTTTGGAAGATAAAATGATAGTAAACCGATGGCTGCTTTCCCAGAATCTTTACTCAACCCGAATAGGCTTTTGTTTATCTTTTAAATTAAATTTTTTTAAATTTAGTTATGCATGCAAGAGCTGGGGTGTAGGCCAGAGGTGGGGGGTGAACGGGTGAGAGGCTTCACCAGAGACAGAGTGGGGAGCAGGACAGGCAGATCTACTGAAGTACACCTCTGAGAGGAGTAGCAGGTAAGACAGGAGAGGCCTGTTGCACCATGTGGGTCAGCTCTCTGGCTTGGGAATTGAACTCATGCTACATTGGCTGCAGAAAGCTTTAAAGAGTTGCAACTTAAACCCTTGTATCACTAGGGAGACCCCCAAATGGTCTTTTGATGGCAGTTTTTTCTCCCTGGCTTGTGTCTTCTGTCTTTGAAACTCCACTCATAGGCAAGGCTGGAACTGCAGGGCACAGAGCAGGAGGCCATGTAACAAATGCTCCACAGGAGGCCCACTGATGCCAGCTCAGGGCTCCCAGGGCACAGCGGGCTAGAACAATGGGAGGGGGCATAGTGGAGTTGTTGGTGATGGTGCCAGGATGTGGCACTCTTGTGGGGGACTTCTCAGTGAAGTGGTAGGACCACTTCATATCCCAGGGGTAATGCAGCATTGACTGTTGTAGGAAACTGCAGCAAAATATGCGGAGATTTGCCTTCCTTCTCGGTGCGAGAATGAAATAAGACAGGAAGAATAGAGGGGAACCAAAAAGGTATAAGGAAAACAATAATAATAATAATTATTATAATAATACAAATACATAAACAATATATTGTTTAATAAAATATATAACTATATATTATATTTACATACTATATATTATATATTACATCATATATAATATGTTGTATATATTGTATACATAATATATATTATATGTAGTTATATTATGAAATACAATAATATATATACATAAATATAATAATAAAGGAACAAAATTAACAGGAAACTATAAATCAGAGACATTCTGCAGGGGAGAGGTAGAGAGGGACCAGAACAAAGAAGGGAAGAGCACAAGGGACTATGGCCACTGTGCAAGGGTGAATTGGGAGTGGGAATTTTATAGGGGCTACACCTGCGAGGAGAGAGCAAAAATCGTACAAAAATAAACAATGATGAAAAATATATAAGTAAATGTATTTTTTAGAAAGAGTGAAATAAGACTTCCCCATTGAGCTTAGGAGTGGCCAAAGGACTTGCTTCAGCCTACAAAATATGGGCAGGAATGAGGGTGTCAATTCCAAGCAGGAACTTTAATTAGCTGTGCCCATCTCCCTCTCACGTGGCACTGGCACTGAGCCTTTAGAAAGTGCATTGTCACCCGGTCTAGAGTGAGAGCTTTGCAGCAGGAGCCTTAGACTCAAACAGGCAGCAAAGCGATGCTCTAACTGGGAGGGCTGGAGTAGGAGGAGCAAGCTGAAATGGGTAGAGGAGATGCAAGACTGGGGCCATTTGTTATCTCAGGGTAACTGGGCCTGTCCTGATGGAGGGGTCCAGGTACCCCAGGCACTTCTGACATCCTCCCCTTCCCTAGGAGCCAGCACGCACTGGGGATCAAGGGACACATCGGAAGGGCTGGTCACTGCAGAGAGGTGCTGGCTTGTTCCCATGTTAGAGAGGTGAGGGTCAGCAGGGAGCCGAGTTCTGCCAGTCGCCTCAGACGTGCGGTGCAGAAGACAGGGAGAGAAGGCCAGAGCGTCCTGAGCACTATTTTTGTCAAGACACCTGTGATGAGCTGAACGTGACAGGTGAGGGCTGGGTCTGTGTGTCTTGCCCTGGCAGGCGTGGAGCAAGCAGGAATAGGTTGCCGAGGGTGTTCCCTGCTGGCCTGGCCACGCGGAAAGGCCACCTGTAGACAAGGAGGAAGTGAGTGCTCCCTCCCTGGGCTGAATCCTTTCCATCTCCCCCACCCTCCCGTCTGCCCTGTATAGTTGGGGCCTATCCCAACTCTTGGAGTTTATTTTTTAGAAACAAACCCAAGACACCAAAGAAAAGAGTATTTTAATGTTGACACCTTCCTTATAATTATCAAGTACAGATGAGGTTTTTGTTCTTGGTTTTGGTTTCTCATCTTTGCCTCCCGTTTATATTGTGTTCTGAAACACCAATCATCTTTAGGTAGCAGGAGCGCCTTCCTTTCAGGAATGGAGACATTGAACTGTGAGAAAAGACCTGTCTGAGCTCTCTGAGCTAAGCGTTCAGCCTTCGTCCCCATTGGTAGATATTCAAAGACAGCCGAGCCTCCTGTCCTGCTTGTCTCCACCTTCATCGTTCACTAGAGCTAAGTCCAAATGCATATTTAATTTTTAAAAAAGATTTATTTATTTATGCATACAAGATTGGGGTACAGGCCAGAGGCTTGGGAGGTGAAAGGATTCACCAGAGACAGAGTGGGGAGCAGAACAGGCAGATCAACGGAAACACACTGCTGAGGGGAGCAGCGGGCGAGGCAGGAGAGATCTGCTGTGCCATGTGGGTCCCCTCCCTGGCCGGGGATCGAACTCTTGCTGCTGTGCTGCTGATGCTTCACAGTTCGGTGCTCAACCTGCTGCGCCACCAGGGAGGCCCAAATGCATATTTAAGACAGTGCTGAAATGTTTGTTCCATCTACCCCCTATTATTTTTCCATTTCCCCAGCTCTGCACTTCCTACAGACCCTCTTGGAGACCTGAATACAGATCCTGAGCTGCAGTCTCTTGCGTCACTCTACCCCAGGGGGCTGGCAGAATGATTTGTTTTTGGAGATGTGCTTTTTTCTTTTCTCACTTACTTGCATCAACACAGAGGAGGAGGCAACACCGGGTCTCAGGTTTTTGGAAACTAAAATTAAATTAGCAAGCTAGGTGGACACACCAAAATTGGACAATTTAAGTCCCATTTTCCTTGGATTGTTTAGACAGATTGTACAATTTTAGTTTGCAGTTTGATCCAAAGGGGGAGTTGATTACTGGCTCTGAAATGAGCTTCCTTCATTCTCTGCGTGAGCTGGTTGAGAAGATATGAGTAGCAGCAGCCTCAGGAAGCTAGCTGCAGAGGAAAGGAGAGGGGAGAGGAGAGAGAGGCGGCAGGAAGAGGGGCTTCCAGGAAAGCTGGGGAGGTGGAGCTATTACTCATTACTAGCCAACCAAGCCTGCAGGTGATTAACCTGGTAATAAAAGTCAACTTGGTGAGGCATGTCTGGAAAGGAAAAGAGAGCCCAAAGTAGATATAAAACAATCTCCTTTTGCTTAGAAATTGACAGCGGCTCTTGTGTCCCCTCTGGGAGCCCATGGGAGGCAGCAGGGCCCAGTCAGCATTCTGGCTGAGCTCCTGCTGCAGCTGCCTGGCCCTGATGAAGTGCAAGATGCTTCCTTACAAATTTGATAGGGCAAAAGTTTTCTCCACAGCTTTTAATTTGTAAGGTCTTGTGATGGTTTTTCATAATTATGACAGCCTGCCCGTGGTGTCTGCGGCACACCGTGCATACACCGACTTTTTCTTGTCCTTCAGCAAGAGCTATTTTGCTCATTAGTTTCAGTATGAGGGAGAAATTGCTGGCTCCCTCTGAAGATTTTGCCACTGGATGACCCGATAAGCAGAATGCAAATGTGCAAATGTAGCTGGAGCCGGGCTCCTATTCCTCTGTGGTTGTGAAGACGCGTTTTTCTAAGTGGCTTCACAGACAGAGAGATTTAGGGTGAGAAGGGACCAGGCTGCCTGTGAGTTGCTGGAAGGGAATGAGAAACACGGAGGTCCCCAGTTTTCTTAGTCTAGGCTCTGACATGATATAAAATGTTTTGGTGTTTGAGGGAGATTTTATTAAGCAAAATAAAGCAAATAAAAGTCTAGCTTTCATTTTGCTTTGTGTGTGTAGGTGTGTACATTTAATTAGAAAACAGATTAAATTTGGGGATTCAAATGGCCATTTACCCAAGGGACATCATTTGGAAGACCTCTCTTCAAATCAACATTGCGTTTTCTTCATAATGCTTTGTAGCTAGCCTTGTGGCGTGTATACTGCTTTTATTTTACAAAGTTTTTATTAGCTCCTATTGTGTGACAGACACTCTACTAAGTGGTGCTGTAGAATAAGGTCTTGCTCCCAGTTCTCATCCTGAAAAGAAAATCAGATGAGCAAATAGAGAAGACTGAAGTGTTTATGACAGGAGTTCTCATACAGGCAGATTCTGGGAATTCCAGAAGATGGAGCAGGGGCACCAAGAGGCCATCCCTTTCTACGGACAGTGAGAGGAAAGTGCAGTCTGAGGACAAGTCAGCAAGCAGAAAGTGGGGGTTCCCATAGGAACTATAGGATGAGCCCCCTGGGCTGTAGTTAGGGACTTGAAATTGACAGACTGAAGGACATGGGTGAGAAGGGAGAAAAGGCCTGAGGTTGATTAGGTGGGAGTCACTATATAAAACTGGAAGCTCTGTCCATCATCTAAGGAATTAGGATTTTACCCACAAGATCAAGGGGGAACTTTGAAATAAGGAAGGTACGGATATGATCAGATTTGTATTTTATAAAGATGCTTTCACCGCATGACAAGGAAAACAAGACTGGTGAGAAATGAATATTGGTAGCAGGGTCTCATTAGTAGACATTGAGGAGGTTAGACAAGAAGTGATGAGGGTCTGGCTTCGACAAGGTCAAGATTGTGAAGGGATTAGAGAAGAAGGAGATCTGAGAGACAGTTAGCAAAAGGGTCAGGATTGGCTAATAGTTTGGATATGAGTGATCTGAGGAAGATATAGGCAGAGATATTCCCCACGATTCTGATTCTGGGTGGATGAAGAGCCATATTCAAATGGGGGCTGGAATAGGTATTTGGGGGGAAATGTAGCTTTTAAAATGTAGGTTTAAAAAACTAGAGAGAATGTTTAGTAGACAGTTGAATACATTTGAGTTCAGAAACGATACAGACATATAGACTATATATAAATATATAGATATACACATACATAAAGCAGACTAGTTGGGAGACTTGATGCCAAAGGTGTGGAGTAGCTCACGGACAGTGATGTTTAAAGTGAGGAGAGTTGAGGGTAAATATGGGGCACTCACCTGCAAATAATTGTAGCTGAAGAAAATAAAAATAGGGCCGATGGAGTGGGAAAAATTTTAGGATGATTTCATCAAAACCAAAGTAGAAAAGTGTTTCCAGGGTAGAGTGGCCAACACATCATAAAAAAGAAGTCATAAACTTTTGATCTTTGACACTCGATACACTGGAGCTCCTTGGAGCTTAAACCTGTGGTCACTGGAGACAGTGCTGTGGAATGAGGGGGTGCTGACTTAGCTGGTGTTGTAGACTGTCTTTGCAGGGAAGGAGACCAACCAAAGCACAGAGGGGGCAGTCAGAGCCCCACTTCTCTCTACACTGCAAGGACTTCTCATCAAAGTCTACTCTGGCTTTAAGATGTCATCCTAGAAGAATAAGAGGCAAATTTCCCTGCAAGTGTACATGTGCACATTCACAGAATGCCTTTTTTTGGTAGAAATCCTTAACCTCTACTAACAAAATAATTGAATAAGCAGAGTAAAACCTGATCCGATCTTTTTTTTTTTTTAAGATTTATTTATTTATGCATACAAGAGCTGGAGTATAGACCAGAGTAGCGGGAGGTGAGAGGATACACCAGAGATGGAGTGGGGAGCAGAACAGGCAGATCGATGGAAATACATTGCTGAGGGGAGCAGTGAGTGAGGTAGAAGAGGTCTGCTGTGCCATGTGGGTCCCCTCCCTGGCTGGGGATTGAACTTGTGCTGCTGTGCCACGGATGCTTGATAATGTGGTGCTCAACCTGCTGTGCCACCAGGGAGGCCCTGATCCCATCTTTTATCACAAGGAAAGGTACAAAGTTCTTTAAAATTAGGACAACACACTTCAGCATATGGTGATGCTTGTTGCATGGACTGCCAGAGGCATAGAGTCTTTCTTCTGCCAAGTCAAGTATTTTAATCCCCTTCTCACTTCCCCCCCTCCTCAAATTCAAACTCACCTGCCATTCCTTCTTTTCTTTCCATGGCCCATCTCTCAATCTGGATTTATTCTCAATGCATAACATTTCTTCAATCTGCTCATTACATTTTCAGTTTTTGTTTTTCTCAGACTTGTTAGAGTTTGTTCACTGATGAATGTATCTTCTCTAATTTTTAGTCAATCCTTTAAGTTATTTTAATGCCGATAATTAGAAATAGCAGTACCTTTTTACTTTTCTTTAACAAAGTTTCCAAAGTATTTGACACAATACAAGTAAACTAAGTGGCTAAATTCTATGTGGAAAAGAGTCATATTGTGTAATCTTTCCTAAAAATAAAGGCTCTCAATAACATGCGAAGGTTTGAGAAGGACTAATATACATACATAAAATTTAGAGAAGAAAAGATCAGTAATTAGGAGGCATTTTCAGTTTGTCTCATTTTTTTAGATCCATTTACATATGATACACATGGTAGCATGTTATTTGAAAATGTAAAAATGTTCATGTAAACCATGAACACACTCATGAAGGTGGAGACAATGGCTTCCACCTTTCTTGTCTTAGCACATGCCCTGAGGACCCTGACAGATGGGGACCTTCAAGTGGTTGGGGTTGAGTGTCAAGATGCCTTGGAAAGCATCTCTCTGGATGACAGGCGTCCAGTCATTATCTCTGCAGGGCAATCCAGAGCCCTAATCAACCTCCTGCCTCCTAAGACTTGCTTCTTCTTCCAGGATCCTCCCACCAAAGACTAGGCGATTTCATATTCTTTGTGAAGGGAAGGAAAAAGACTTAGCCTGTGACATGTTTCCTTGGCTAAGATGTATGTGCATCTAGCTGAAAGGATTCTAACTCCACTGTCTAGACGAAAGTTAGTTGTGTGATATCTTCCTGTAGGTGAGCGTTCATCTTCCTGTATCCTACAGGGAAAAACCCATCCCATTTGCTTCTGCTTTTAACCTGGTTGGTAAGGAACAGAAAATATGGAGGCTCCAGAAGAGAAGCATCTAGAGTGGAAGCTAGAGATGCTTCCATCATACATTGTCCCTCTGCTGCTAGACCTACTCTTTAGGAAGAAGCACTGAAAGAAAGATGGAGTTTTGAGGTAAAAAGTCACTAGGGAGGAAGAGAGTTCTCAAGTACCAGGACTGAGTGTTAACAACCACCAGGAAGGGATAACCAAGGTGTTTGGGAGGGCATCTCTGCAACAAGAGCATCGGTGTACTCCAGAGGAGGATAAATGAACGTGGAGTCCCGAGCCCTTGCAAAGAGCTGAGTAACACCTGAGCTTACCACCTGAACTCCTGGGTTCCCTTCCTCCCTCTGGAGAATTAGTTCCCTGTTGGAAAAGTGTCTTTTGTAGGGCTCCTGCCTCTTTCAGCACGTGTTTGAGCTGACAAATACTGTCTTTTACTGCTCCATTCCTGGCAGCGGAAGTGACTTGTCCCAGACCCAGAAAACTCCAGGATTTCTGGGCTGTTCTCTGAGCTGGAGCTGCAGCAGGATGTGGGAGGCTTGACTCAGCCTTGATTCAGGTGCCAAAGCAGAACTCCCCCTGACCGCCCACACAGCCCCTGGTAGTGCCCCTTTGGGGTCTGGGCTGCGGGGCCCCACCGGAAGAGGTGCCCAGTGGAACACCTCAGCACTAGGAGTACCACTCCCTCGCCAATGGCTGCCAAGGCTTTCAGGCTGTGAAATGAATATTTTATTACATTATGAAGGGGGAAAGATTAAATTAGCAAAATGTCGATAAAAAAAGAATAACCTGACTTCAACCCTTTTATTATGCTTCACACAACTAGACAGCAAATTGCGTTCTGGGGCTTCTGCTTAGATGGCTGTAAAGAATCTAACTTTTGCTTTCAAATTAACCTGTCAAATCATATATTTATAAAGGAATGAAGGGAGGAAAATGAGGGGCCTGGATAGTCCCACGCATCAATTAGAAAGAAATTAATTACAATTTACCTGCATTAGCACATTAACACTCCCAGATTGCTGAAGAAATGTCTCTGTAACGGGAGAGGAGTCAAAACAGACCACTCTGAGGGGGGATCGGGAGGGAAGGGGTTACCCTGGGTCCAAAGCAGAAGTGGAGGGGGTTGAGGAGGGCAGGTATTGCTGGAGATGTAAAGGATGCTGGCAATTAGACACTGCTCCTGTGTACGCTGATGCAGGGGCCTCTAAGGAACAACACGCCTCGATGAAGCAACCTCGAAAAGAACCTCCACACTCTGCAATAATGAAGTGGGTACTCACGGGCAGGAATGCCACAAAGCTTCAGATAATGCTAGTGTCTGTTACTGTCAATATGAAACACAGAATGACAGGCAAACATCCTTGTCTTCTTCCTTTGGAGCACTGGGAGGTGCTACTTGGTAGGTAGGGATCACAGTGATAGCAGAGAAGGTGAGAAAGGAAATTTGCAGGGGGTCTGTTCCTCTTGAGCTTCTTCAGTCCTGTAGCCCAGCATTGGATTCTGAAGGCACTTGGAAGGGTCTGATGATGGCTTTGGGCTTCCAGAAGCCAAGGTGGAAATAATTCATGGGGAAAATAAATCAACTAGTGAGCAGATTATACTTTCAGTGTTTTGCTCTTGCTCTTAACCCTGAGCAAGGATGCTGCTTTGCTTGACACAGGCTCGCAGGAGCCTTCTGGAAGGTCTTGCGCTGGCTGCACTCTCTGTGCTAGAGGCCTGAACCAAGCAGGAGAAGAAACCCTCTCCCCGATGCTGGAGTGGAAAGGCCATGGTTTCTGTGCCTCTAAGACTGAAGAGAACTCTAGAGAACTCTAGAGCAGGGGCAGCCCCTCAGGCCTCTTGCTCTTCTCTCTGGAAGTCCTACGATCTCTTAGGAAGGAACGAATACGGACCTATGAGAGCCGAGGGAAGAGTAACACTTGACCACAGGGTTGGGGCCTCCACAAACCCTAAACTCTTGAAGCCTCCATTTTCCACATTTGAAAAATTATGTTAATTACAACTGCATTATTATCACCCTATCTTTTAAGGATCAAAATTTATATAGGAATCCTCTTGATAAACTCAGAAGAGCTATATAGACTTAATGTTTTATTGTTATAGGTTGTTCTCACTTGAAAAGGTGGTTTTTTTTTTTTTTGGAAGCATATGCATTCTCTCCCTCCCTCCGCCCCCTCTTCCTGTACCCCAGCAGCTGAATATGAAAACAACCTTTGCCAGTCGTGTGGGAGTCTCTCAGGTCCATTAGATCTTTGTTTTCCACTTTTAAAATTTTTCTCTTTCCCCTCTGGGGTTGATGAGTTATTAATGCCTTTGAAAGAGTTTCAGAAGCCACTTTCTCTGGAGAACATTCCGATTCCCACGGCAGGAGACCACATGCTTCCTGACAGAGCTCCCAGTCTTGCTCCGTCTCCCTGCAGCCTGGCACCACCACTCACTGGCCCAGCTCTGCAGCCTCTCAGCACAGCCTGCTGGCTTCTGAGCGCTTCCCCTGGAAGTGCCACTTTCATCTTCATGCCTGGGACCACAGGGTCTCTTTCGGTTCCTGCCACCCTGGAAGAACTGGAAAGAGAGAGGAGATCTGGAGAGTGTTTACAAGATGCCTGGGCATTTTCACAGACACTTGCAAAATGGGCTTGGGTGGGGAACAAATCATGTCACAGGTCTAGACCCTGCGTCCGGAGGGCTGCACAGGGTTTCACCTTCTAAAGAGAACACTGTGCACCAGTGTAAAGCTCCTGCAGGCTACAGGACGAAGAGCATGGCTCTGGAGACTGCAGAGAGACATCCAGATGCCCGCGACGTGGCTTTCCCACCATGGCGTCTGGCAGCATAGCTTCTGGAGCCCAGAGTTTGAGCCTCAGAGGCACCATGGAGCAGTGTCACCTGGGGCAGATCACACCTCTGTGAGTTTGGGGTCCCCAGCCATAATAGGATGCTGCTGGCATCCTACAGGCATGTGGGAGGATCAAGAAGACCACCCACACAGAGGGTTCGCTCAGTGCCAGCAGAGGGCAGTGGACCAGCTGCGGGCTGGCGCCTGCAGTGCTTTTCCTGATACACCATGAGACAGTGTTTCGTCCTCCCTAAAGCGAGAGGGAGGAAGATGGTAAAATTATCAAGACAGTTGTCCCCAGATCACAGCCTGAGTTTAAATGAGATAACAGAGGGCACAGCTCAGGCCGACTGGCCGAGAGCAGGGCACGAGAAGGGGAGCCAGCAGTAACACAGGCGTGCCGCTGCTGGGAGGTCAGGCTGAGCAGCACAGGCTGATGCCCCTCTGCGGGCAGCAATGGAGTTCTCCTAGAAGACACATTCTAGATGGTCCTCCTCTCAGCCTGTAGTGTTCCTGCATGGCTTCTCTCCCCAGCATGACCACCCTCACTGCCCTCCAAATGGCTCTACTTTGATCTCACCAGATAAGCCTCCTCTGAACAGCCAGACTTGGAATCCAAATTGGATGTCTGCGGCTCAGACCGAGGGCTTACTGAACTGATGGGAAGTGCACACGGCTGCTTCAAAGGTCACCTGTGCGGGCCCCAGGCTCAGCGAAGCAGGCTGGGGCTTCAGTGAGCAAATAGCACCACCCACACCTGCAAGATGCTCTCATAAATAAATGGGCAAGGTGGCCACAGCCAATTGGGAGACCAAAAACTGGTATTCCCTTAAAGACAGCAGAAAATGTGGGAGTGAGGATTGAGGGAACTTGGAAGGGGTAACTGATTTAACTGTAACAAACTGAGTAGTAGAGGAGCTGAGAGAGAAGGTACTTCAATTTTGTCTTTTTTGCAAGGGAATGACATTGCTTTACTCAAAGCGGAAAGGATGGCAGTTGTCCGGGATGCCTTCATGCATTAGTTCAAAGAGACAGAAATGAGGAAGAGTAGCAAACTGAATTGGCAGGAGGAAATATATAGGTGTTATTCTGCAACGTTGAATTGGAAGCTTCTCTCAGACCCACACAGCAGGACAGATCTCCTGGGGGACCTGTTCCAGGTGTCATCTTACCAGTCCTTACTTTTGGTGGCCCCATTTGCAAGTGACATGGTGTGTAACAAAATTATGACAAGTGGGCCACAAAGTCTAAGTAACAGATTTTCAGGGAAGAAAAGGAGCACCATCCATTTAGATTTTTAAGTCACTAAATAGAATTGAGGTGGCTGTCTGGGTCTACTGCTTTTCCCAATTCAGAGAGCAGGTGAATTGTGGTGGTCAGGGCTGATGCTGGGGGAGGGGGTGGGGATTTTTTTCTCCTTTCTGCCCATCCCTCTCCTTCCTAGGACTGTCGACATCAGCCGCTTGGTCAGCCAGGACCCTAACCCTGAATCTTGGAGGTTACGGTCTGTCACGACATCCTCTAAGATTTTCTTCCTTCCTGTCCTCAGCTTCCCTTCCTGTCCTCAGCTTCCCTTCCTGTCCTCAGCTTCCCTTCCTGTCCTCAGCTTCCCTTCCTGTCCTCAGCTTCCCTTCCTGTCATCTGTGGCAGCTCCTGGGTGCCAGGGTGGAGCATGTGGAGTTAGAAGTGAGTTTTAGCCTTGTCAAAGGCATTGCCCATTGCGTGACTGAGCTTGAGCAGATCATCGAAGCTCTGGGCTTTGTCTCTGCCCTTTGTGGGGCTGAGTTACATAGCAGTCTCCCATTCCATTTCCCCTGGGAGGAAGTCATGGGACAGAATCCTAACTGCTGTGGCCCCAATGGCTGTTGCTATTAGTCTGTGCTTCCTGAGATCCTCTAGACCTGAATGTTGTCTCCTGAGATATGGGCAGAGCTTCCAAACCAGTGTCCAGGGCTGTGAAAACCAACAACCGAGGCAAATGCTCCCTTCTTATTTGGGGGGGATTGGAGTGAACTAACAGTAAGGAGCCAGAGTCCACAGGGGAGGGGCAGTCCCAGCACTTCATCCCTACCTCCTTGCCTCCACCGTGCTCTCTCTACTAGTAGCTGATCCAAGTCACTGCCTACTGACTGTTCAGACAAGCCTGGCTTGCAACGTCTGGGCCGTGGCAAAGGCCTTATAGCTGGCTGAGCAAAGAGAATCGAAGCTCACGGTGAATTTCTTGAAGGGGAGTGAGATCTGGTTCTAAAGGGGTTTAACATTTTACAGAACTCTCTTAGTTTGCCTATAAAAGGAGCGGTCTGTGTCAAAACTGGCAACTTGGTTTCCTGGTACCCACAGGGTGAAGTCCTCACCTTGTAGGCTGTTTTTTCTTGCCTCCCCTTTCCCCTTCAGGGGGAAAGGAAGGGACAAGCAGGAGGAAAGCACTGGCTGCCTAAGGATGGCAAAATTGAGGCTGTGAGCTGGGTGATTATGAGTTAAGTGTGACCGTCGTTCCATCTTTGCAATGAAGGAATCGTGGTTGGGAACTAGCTGAGTGTGCACAAGTGATGAATAAGGGGTCCCTCAAGGATAGAGTTTCTATCAGGCACACTCTGTACAGCCAGGACCTGCTTGCTGTGGTGCCTGGCATTGGCAGGCATTGATTTAAAAATAAATAGAAGAAGCAATACAAGCCATAGACACATTGCGTTTGCATTGTTGAGGCCTTAGGAAGTATAAGGCGAAGTGCCCATCACTCTTAAATGTTACCTCTTAACACCCACAGCATCCATTCTAGGTAAGTGTTCCCATCGCTGTTATAGAAATCCACAGTTACTTACCAAAGTCTAAGCAAATGCTCCTTATAAACAGAATTAGCCCTTTTCCTACTCAGGTGATGGGTTCTGCATATTTTGAAACAGGTGGCCATTTTCATCTACCAATTGGCTGGAAAGTCACCTCTCTTTTTCCAGGTGCTGAAGCTGCCAGTTGTTGCTCCACTTCTGTTAGTCCTTCCCAACTTTGTCTCCCAGCTTATCAAAATTGGGTAACTCCTCCAACCTCCTGTGACGGTGGAAGACCACCCTGGTCTGCCATCCAACTCTCTCCCTTATAAGTGGTCAGCAGCCATAAATTGTTTTTTTTCCTTTTGTGCTTTGTCACAGGTGCTGAAGCCAGAACCTACATATGGAAAAGGGGCACTGCAAGTGGGGTATAAAGGGTACAACCCCAGACACAAGCTGTCCCTCTGACAAGCTATTTGAAGTTCACGTGGGAGAGAAGCAGGGGGCACCTGACACTCGGGCAGTGGGTCCCGTGCTCTACTGCTGACTGGGGAGTTTTATGCTTTAATATTTGATGGTGCTGCCTTGGAAACATGTATTTAAGTATGCTCCATTCATCCAGCTCCTCCAGATCAGAGGCGTGCTGGGGGGAGGCTCCGCTGCTTCTCAGCACTCAGCAAAGGTCAGGAGGGGAATGGCTGACAAACTGGACAGCTCTTTTTAGAAGTTTAATCTCGAATGTGAAATTTTCCTTTGTCTACCTGAACACTGGCCTCGCCCGGTCACATTACTAGGTCTGGACAACAAGTTCTTTGATTTTGCAGGAGACAGATAGGGTGGGGGTACATGGTGGTGGCAGAGCAAACCCCTGCACTGTGACTGGCCGTGGCTTCTCTTCCCAGACCTCAGAGCATCTCATCTAGAGGTCAACTCGTCCATTATCCTCATTGTCTTATCAGCAGGCCATTATTGGGCATTATTAGCCCCATTTCTCTTTCATGCAGTCAGAGTAGCAGAAAGGCAGAGTGATATATTTGCCAGCACACAAGCAGGGATAGTCAATGTGCAGTAAAACTCTGTTCTCAGAATTGTAGTTTAATGTATTGATCATAGATTCATGTAAATATTTTTAAATGAGAATAATAAAACAATCTCCCAGCACTGCCAACATTAGAATGACATACAGTCATCCTTAACAACTTGTGAGATATTATTTACTAATGTCACATGGTTTTGTTCTTCTTTTATAACATGTATTTGACATGTATTTTATAACATGTATTTGTATTTATAACATGTCTTTTATAACATGTATTTATCTTAAACTTAGCACTTTATGCTCTGCAAGGAGTTCTATAGGGATGTTGCCACCAGTGAGGCCCACCCTAGACCCGTCGGTCAGCCCCTCTGAATCTGCCACGATGTGGATGAACACTAGAGGGACAGGCTCAAACCAGCACTCTCCAATGGAGAGCCTGGTAGTGTGCCAGCCAACCTTTGGAGGGAATGTCTATCAAGAAGTGTGAATAACTACCAATTACAATATTAGCATTTAAATTTAAGTCCTTATCTAGAATAAAGGAACGCCCTTTACTAGTTTGTCTTTTCTAATTCTCTATTAAATTCACAGTAGGTCCTTCAAGCATTTGCCCTTTCTTAAAACCCCTAAATCCATGCCATTTCTCAGTTTAAAATTCCTGTCCTTGCTCTACAGAAAGGAAAAAAAAAAAAGCAAACTGAACTCATCCAATGTGAATTTAATAATTTCCCTGCTCCCCCAATTTTCCTAGTGGTCTCCTTCTTGTCATTGACTCCAGTTCCTGCAAATTTCAACTACCTCTCTCTCTCATTGATTACACCCCTCCTCCCCCATTCGGTCATCAATCGCAGCCTGCCCTTCTGACTCTACCTTTCAGCACTGGCCCCTCTAGACACAAGGTCAAAAGCACTGCTCCTCCTCAGAGCTCCATGGCCTTGACCCCACCTTCAAATGGGCCTTCTCATGCCAGGTTCTCCCTCATGCGGTGTGTCTTTTGTGTTGCTCCAGAGACCCCTTCCTAAACACAACTTCTGTCCATCCACTCCTATTCCCACAATGGTTCCTTACTGCTTTCAGAACAAAGCAGAAGTGCCTAACCCTTACATTTAACATCCTCAAGTGTGGTCTCTTACCAAACTTTCCATGCTTCTTTCCAGCATAACTTTTTGTCCCCTCCTATACCTTATTTTAGTATTTAATTTAATACTTAGCTTTAAGACATTTTGCCACAAACTCTTTCCCTCTCTTCTTTCTTAATTGCCAGTCAGTATCATACCTAACCTACAAAGTTAACTGAAAATCGTTTTCCTTAAATGTCCCCACTGTCTCATCTTAACAATACATATCTTTCCTTTACATTTCCACAAAACTGTAATTTTAGCATACCGCCATCATTAATCACAGTCACTGGTAGTAGCTATTTCTGGCTCTCCTTCTTTCGAGATATTGGGGGTCACTTTTTTTCCCCCCAAAGAAATAGACAAGCATAAGAGCCCACCAAATATTTGTGGAAATAGGCCTCACCTCTTTCTATTGACAGTGCCCACAGTTTACCTGAAGATGCCGTTTTCAGTGACTCCCTGTTGTTGCTAAGGGCCCAGGATTTTTCTTGCCTATTTACTCAAGAAATCACTATTTCCTGCTTTCCAGAACTTAAGTTAATTCACTGCTCTGTTTTGGTAACTTCCCTTTGTTTCTCACCCAGATGTCTGAGTATTGTTTTTAATTTATTGTCTGAATCTGGACAGATGGCCCTTATTTTTTTCATACTTCCATAATAGGAGCATCTTTTACCTACATATTAGCAAATCACACATAAAATTTGGCTGCATTTGTTAGAGATAAATGCCTGATCATTTGTCTTAAGCCATTTGAAATAAGATTGGATACCAACTGCTAAGTACACATTTATAGGAAGTCAGATCACAATCAAGTCAGCCCATAATGTAGTCACTCAATGGACCTGGCCGAGCTCTGCTGCAACGCCAGCCACCTTGCCGGATGCTGCGGACACAGGAAGGTGTTCTGAGGGCTTTCCTGAGCTCCCATCCCTACTTGCCATCGTTGCTGGATTTGGAGGTATTATGAATGACTACATCAGCCACCTGCAGCAGTGAGCTCATAATTGCTGAGAAGCATCAAAAAGTAACCCTCCAGGCTCCCCTGCTGGTCTAGGGGTTAAGTCTCAGCACTATCTCCACTACAACCTGAGTTCCATCCGCACTCATGGAGCTGACCCACATGGCCCAGCAGACCTCTCCTGTATAGCTTGCTGCTCCCGTCAGCAGTGTATCTCAGTGGATCTGTCTCTTCTGCTCCCTACTCTATCTCTGCTGAATCCTCTCAACCCCCATATCTCTGGCCTATACTCTAGTTCTTCTACGAAACACACACACACGTCCAGAAACCAACACCGCTTTGCTCCATATCTTCGGCACTATGCTCTCTTTAGAGGGGACAGTCTCTATTCAGGATTTGTGGGAGAGGATGGTTAGAGCCACGGCTGAGACACTTATTCATGCCTGGGAACCAGTGCCCAGGAAAGAACACAGAGAAGCAAACATGGGAAGGAACATCAGTTTCTTCCCTTTTCTTCTGATCACTGAAGTATCCACTGTGCTTGGAAAAGGAAGTTACCCTTCTTCCGTCCCCTTCCTGAAGTCCCCCTCCAAGTCCCCTCATCAGACGAGAGAGGAAGACAGAACACAAGGGGGGAGGCAGACCCTGAGTGGCATCTTTTCACCCTCAGCTATAAACACAAGATGCAGACAAAGCAGCGTGTTTTCGAAGGCACACACTCTCCCCCTCTCCATGTAGCCAAGTCTCAAGAGCCCTCGCTCCCCTCTCCTCCCTCTTCCTGCCTCTTCAAGAGAGTGATGTGGTTTATAAACCTGGATTGTAGTTAGTACCACAGAGATGGATGTGAAAGTCTGTGGAAGGAAATAACAATGGTATTAAACAGTAATTTTTATACTTAGGAGAGATAGTGTGGTGAAATAGAAAAATAAGTAGACAGTCTCTTAAAGCTCTAGCTTCCAACTGAGGCATTTAACACAAGCCAAGTAAACACTCCTCTCCCCACAATGCGAATGGCATCATTAGATCTCTTCCTCCCCACCCCAGACTTGCTCTGGGTCCCACTGACAAGAGATGAGGGGGGAGGGTTTTGAACATGCATTGTTTAGTCTGAATAATTCGAAGTGTTAGAGGAGACCACCCACAGTTCTTACTTCTTAATACAAGTGTTGTCTTTTCTCTCTGCCATGTCCCAATACTTCCCGGGTCAGCGAGGAGTCTGCTCTATGCAGAGCATGGGATTCAGGCCTCTGTCCCATTTCATTCAGGAAAACTGCTGACAGTGACTTACTTAAATGTTGGGAGTTATACACCGTGGTTTGGGTAAGTCAGGAGAAATGGGTCTGCTGACCATCTAGCCATTCCTTGTTCTAGTCATTATAGTTTCTTTTTCATTCCAGTGTTATTCACCATTCTGCCTCGGTCAGGGTATGCTTTCTCGTGCCATCGTGGCAGATCAGCTGCACTCTGCCTCCCAGGATAAGAACCCCCAACCCTGTGTGGACCAGATATTTGGCACATGCCACCACACTTAGCATTTTATGAGGGAGAAGGTCTCCGACCCCATCTGAGGACTTTAAGCAGCTGCATGGTCTGTGCCTGGGCTACACAATTACATTCACTGTGGAGAGTGTGCAGTTCAGGAAAATGAAAAGACACTTGGAAATCTTTGTCCACAGTGGATTGAACAGACAGCCATGGAGAAAAAGAGCACAGGCCTTAGACTGAAATCATCTGAATGTGTGTTGTCACAGCTGTCTCTATGCTATGCTCATCCACTCATAAGCCTGTTCTTCTTTTTCCTTCCCCTTGATATCTTTGTCTTACAAGTCCTTGGTGTGTTTGTCAAGATAGACACCTGCTCTTTTATTTAGCAAGATTCATTGAGAACCTAATGTGTGCTGGGTAGTTCAGGGCTACAGATGTGAATAAGATCAGATCTCAGATCACCATGTCTGTATAGTCTAGGGATTTAAAAAAGTACAACTGTCATTAGTAATGTATTAGCAATAACAACAGAAATGCAAAACAAAGCCAAACTAAGACTGTCTGTCAGGGGCTACTAGCATGGTGTGCAATGGGATATAGGCTCCAATTTGAAGCTGTGTAGATAATCAGACATCAACAATGGCATGGATATTGGTCTTGGATGCAGTAGACCAATCATCCTGATCAAAAAGGAGTTAAGGTAGTAGATGGCTGTGGAATACACTGAGACACTGAGGTTCTGGCTACAGTGTTAAGATATTATTTGCATTGGGAATCTTTTGTGAAGCTAGATGAATGAGTTATATTGTCATAATGATATGCTAAGAAAATTATTCTTTTGGTCGAGGACATGACGGGTTAGAATAGAGGAGAGACAACAGTAAACTGTATTAATAATAAGTGTACTTGCTAAGAATTTACTCAACATGTGAATATTTACTCAATCATACCAACCACTCTGTGTGGTATGTAATATTTTTATTTTATCTAATCTATCTAACAAATTAGAATTTGAGCTCTAACCCAGCATGATAAGAACTTGCCATAGTCATAAGGACAGCTTGGAAGTTGGGGTGGTGGTGATAAGAATACAAGGAAAGGTGCATGAGGCAGAGATTGTGAAGGAAGAATGGATCAGACCTGTTGATGGATTGAGTGTAGGGGAAAAGGAAAGGTAAAATATTTGTCCATAGTTTTTTCCTGGAAATTTCTAAAAAACAATTATTATTAAGTAAATAAAGAAGAGAACATCTTCAAGGGAGGGAGAAGATCATTTTACCTTCAGCTACTTTGAGTTTCGTATGGGAGTGAACAAAGATTGTTGGTGATTTAGTACAATAATTTATCCTCCCTCAGAACAAAGGCAGATTTCAGTTCTAGGCTGGGGACCTTCTGATATAGTGGCCAGGAGACAGCAAAAATGTGGTATCTGAAGAACAGATAAGAGCACAGGTGACAGTTATGAAATACAGAGGTCAGTAACTAATGAGGAGGGAAATGGATCACTAGGTGGGAAGAAGAGTGGGGACAGCCAGTGTCCCTTCATTCATGGAGGACCCAGGGGACCCAAAGAGAGGGTGGCCATTTTTTCCGATAATCTTTGGATACTTATTAAAACCAGAATCTACGTGAAACAGAGAAGGAGGGCAAGAAAAAGAGAGAGTGCATGTGTGTTTTTGCCCAAGTTCACTTGTTGTCACTTTAAACTCAATTTTTTTTTCCTTCCTTTCCCTCCTCTTGCTTAAGACTCCCCAGTCACTGCAGAAAAATTACACTTGATTTTCATTTCGAAGAGGAACATGTAGAAGACCAATTATGGCTGATGCAAGGGGGAAGAGCCTTTAATGATGCACTTACTCCAGGAAAACTCAGGCCCTTGTATGGAGAAGCAGATGTGGGTTAAGGCAGCATTCCTTTCCTCAGCTCCTGAAATAGGGAAACTCCACTAAAGACCATCAGTCTGATCTGCCTCACTCCTCATTAATCATCCCTGTCTAAAGCATCAGAATCCGAATAAGTACAAGGCTATTTATTTGCATCTATCTATTCAGTAAATACCTCTTGGTGTTTTCTACAGAAGAGCACATACTCTGGAGGAAGAAAAAGTGAGTTTAGATTTCAGCTCCACTGCTTCCTACTAAACGTTGGGCAAGCTCTCTGAGTCTCAGTTTCTTCAGCTATACAATGGGGATAAATAGAGCCTACCTCATTAGGTTGGTGTGAGAATCATATTAATTCATATATTTAAGAACTCAGAACAGTATCTGGCACACAGAAAGCCCATGTAAATGACAACAGAAATTATTGTTGCTATTGAGCTATGCAAAGATGAGTATCATGCAGATTCTGTCCTCAGTGGACTCTCATAGAATGTAGATCGGTTTATCTGATTTTATTGCTTTCACATTTTGGTTAATTAATAGTGTAGTGGGAGAATAATTAATAAGAGTATGAAAGCAGTATGAAGGGTTAAAATTATTTTTGTGAGCCAGTGAAAGACCCTGACAATCACTTATGGCATTATTGCTAGGAAAATGCACCCTGAGCTCCAGATAATCAAGAAAAAACTACCTACACAATGTACCCTAGTGTAATTGGGGGATACTTCATATACTTAATCTTCAGGGTCTCTGACCAGAGAAGAAACACACAGGTCATTTTGTCCTCCTTATTGGTTTGCAAATGGGAAGAGTCTCTCCTGCCACTTCAGTGTCCCTGGGAAGAACCAGGTCATTACATAAACATCTCCAGGAGTGCTGCCTCCCAGGAAACCTGAGGGTTCACTCTAAGACATGGCTTCTGAGCCATTGAGTCTATAGCAGGGATAGGGTGGAGATGGTCCTCTCATTTGTGGAAGGCGAGTCTTTCTTTTTTTTCCATTACATTTTGCTTTCTGCTTTATTTTTTTTTTACAGTTTTTTTTATTAAAATTTTTAAAATTTACATATACTTGCCATCAATTGTAATCCCCATGTATTCCCCATCACCATCTCACCAGTGCACCATCACCTCAGTCCCTCGTGCTCC